>CM076580.1:20124934-20406235 GCA_034641835.2 Pinus albicaulis | reverse complement strand
AACGAAGCCGGAATTGACCGCGCTATAAATATTTTTACGCGGGAACAATTTATTCCACAAAAGAAGGCCATGAACGCATAACAAGGAACCACGAAGTCGTGTTGAATAGTGTTGCGGTAGTAAAGGAACAAAAATCTTAACACACATAAGAAGAGCTCGGGAAAAAGGAAAGCTTATACAATGACAAGCTTGAATATAATCATGAAAACAAAAGACAAACGGTAGCAAGAAGAAGAGGACAAACGCTCAGCAAAGCTAAGAAACTGAAGGGGCTAAGTAAATAATTGATTGTAACTATAAATGTATTATTTATTTTTATATTGTTTGTGATGCAAAGGAAAGTAATCAATAGGCAAAGGAAAACTCCAATGTAATACTGAAATGAGTACAAGTATTGTAACATCCTGAATGAGCTGAGCGAGAAAATGAGAAGGTGGAAGGAAAAGAGTCATACATGTTCATTTCATATTCCCATATGGAATGCAAATAGCTATAAAGTGATCTCTATAAATGATGGTATTTAGATATGCATAGAGATGTTAGAGAGTGGAAGAAGAATAAGGATAAGATAGAGAAACTATGAGGATTCAGATATCATTTAAAGAAAATATGAAGGCTAGGAGGACAACAATGAAGAAGGAGAAAAATAGAGTTGATATCCAGGTAAATCAGCATATGATTTATTGTAGAGTGAGGAAGTTGGTCCTTCCATATCAAGTTGTAGCTTGATAGATGTCCAGTTGTAGTTGGTTGAAACAGCAGCCTCCTATGGGCTGTAGCCTATAGAAAATACATGGGAGTTGGTGCTTCCATTTCAAGCTGTAGCTTGATAGATGTCGCGTTGTAGCTGGCTGAGGTAGGAGTCTCTTACAGGTTGTATCTTGCAGAAAATAGATGGGAGTTGGAGCTTCCTTGCAAGTTGTAGCTTGCAGATTTGAGTTAGTAGCCTTTTGTAGGTTGGATCCTATATAAAATCAATGGTGAGAGGGTGTTGGAGCTTGCCTTTGCATCACAACAACAATAATATGTGGTTTTCTTCCATATGGGTTTCCACTTATATTTGTTGTCTATGTGCATCATGATTATGTGTTGATATTCTATATTTAAACTACTTAATACCGGATTCTCACTTATTAAGATTATTGTACCATTATCCATTAAGTTGATCATGAAATGAAGGTGTAAATAAGTGTAAAAGAAGGTTTTAAAAGACTATGAATGTATTAAACTGATTCAGCCCCCCTCTAAGTTTAACTAAGGGTTCAAAAATTGGTATCAGTGCCAAGTTCCTTCTGTATCAGTTTAACAACTAGAAGGAGATCCTACATCCCCAAAATGGCTAGCCTAGAAGGATGCTAAACAAATAAAGCCCCATTGTTTACTAGCACAAACTATTCCTTATGGAGAATAAGAATGAGGACATAGATAATTTCTCTAGGATTATAATTTTGGGCTACTGGGAATTAGGATATGCTCCAAAGGATACTGACAAAGAGAAAGAAGCCAAACAATATTTCATAGCTAATGCAAAAGCCATGCATGCACTCTTGAGCTATCTGTGTGAAACAAAGTTTATCAAAGTAATGCACAGTGAGACTTCCAAAGATATATGGGATACTTTAGAAGATATCCATGAGGGAGATAAAAAGGTGAAGTTGGCCAAACTAGAAGCCTATAGAGCTCAGTTTGAAAAAGTAAAAATGAATGAAGATGAAGATGTAGATAGTCTCTTCTTAAAGGTTGCAGAAATTGTGAATAACATGAAAGCTCTAGGAGAAACCATTAAGGAGTGTCTAATACTGAAAAATATATTGAGATCTTTAGTGTCCAGGTTTAACCCTAAGGTTTCGGCTATAAAAGAAACAACAAACTGGGAAACCTTGACCACAAACCAATTGCTTGGAAACTTGACAACTTATGAGATGAGACTTCCACATGGGAATTCAAATGTGAGAGAGGCAGCCATTAAGGCTTATATGTACAGAGAAGAGAAGGAAGGTACATGCTCATTCTCTTATGAAGAAGAGGCCAAAATTTTCAAAATATTAGAGAAAGGCAAGGGAAGGTATAAAGGTAAAATTCCATTTAAATAATTTAACTTTGGAAGAGTGGGGCATTATGCATCTAAATGTCCTAATAAGAAAAAAAATAATGAGACACAAGAGAAAGAGAAAACCAAAATAAACAACAGGAAGAAATGGAATATATTCAATAGAAAATCATGTTATGCTCAACAATATAGTAGCACATATAAAAGCTCAAATCAATCCTTAAATGAAGAAGTAACCTTTGAATTTGTGTTGATGGCCAAGGAAGATTCTAAAGGATTCCTTCTGGAAGATGAGGAATAAGGTGAGGTAGATCTTGAGGGGGAGCCAAGGAGTGCCCTGAAGGAAATATATAGACTTAGACTCAAGTGAAAAAAACAGAAACACATCCTCCTTTAATATGTAAAGGAAGAACCAGATTCAGAAAACATCATTAAGTTGAAAGTAGAACTTGAAGAAGCTAGGAAGGTGGAAGACATTCTATTAAATCAAATTAAAGATAAACATCAAGAGTAAGAGAAATTGGAAGAATAAGTGGTATGCCCGAGAAAGAAACTAGAAAAAGCCCAAAGGAAATTATCTATGAACACTCCACAAGTGAAAAGCTCTGAAAATTTGGACAAAATACTAAAGGCTCAAAGATCTCCACTAATAAAGGCTGGGATAGGCTATGAAGGAGAAAAAAGTAAGTCCAAGGTAGAAGATAACATGAATGCCATTTTTGTAAAATCTGTAAAGGATAATGAAGCAGCTCAAAATATTCCTACAGAAGTAGAAGCCAGCAAGAACATGACTTGCAATGAAGGAAACAAAAACAAGTAGCAACCTCAAATGACAAAAAAAGAAATGAAGAAACAGTCAGCTGAAAAAGGCTCTTACACTCATGAATTTGAATTGAATAAATTCGAAAGCTGTCAAAGGATATTCTTTCCTCCCATGAGAAGTATCACTTGTTTTTCCCTCAAAAAGCATGGACATATTTGCAGCATACTGTAAGACAAAGAAAATCCAGTCCAACCAGCAAAGGATGTAGAAAATGAAAAGACTGCCTCAAGAAAACAAATGGAGAGGACAACCTTTCACAAGGTACACTAATCGATTCCATGGCTACTATTTTTCTGCTAATGAATTTGGACATAAATCTGTTGAATATAAACTGTGTTATAAAACAGGAATAAAATAGTATACATCAGCTCAAACACACCTTGATAAAATAAGATGTTATGTATGCCTCAAGCTTGGTCACAAAGAAAAAGACTATAAACTTCCACATACATTAAAGAACTCTAGAAATATGATGAAATCCAATCAAATTAGATAAAACTGTGAATAAAAAAGAAGTCCAGACATTATAAAGAATCCCAATAGAGTATGAAAGCAAAAGAGAAAGGGGGAGTTAGTTACCTTAATAACATATTGAATCCATTATAGTCTCAGGGGGAGCTGCTCTAGGAAGCGACACAAATATCTAGCCATTAATAGATAAGAAGCAACATCTTAGGGGGAGAGAAGTTCATAAATAGTCCCCATAAAAATAGTCTAAAAAGAGCTCCATGGAATGAGAACAATTAAAATTTCAGGAAGGGAAGGGACAGTTCTTCTAATAGAGAACTATAAAGGAAGAAGGATACATGAAGCATTCAATAGCCAACAGGTTGATGGAAGGAGAGAAGGCAGCCAACAACTATGGTGGTAGATGGAACATCAGCCATGAGAATGTAAGCTAAGAATATAACATAGCACTAAGTGATGAATGGTTAAAATCACAAAAATTATGTTCTAAGCTTTTGAACTGGAAAGATCCATAGAGGATGATCACACTAAAACAAAAGTTAACAATGAAACAAATTTAAGAAGGATGAGTAAGAGAAATTATTATTATCTTTATATCATTACATCACTCATCTATAGAAGTTCCCCTTAGAGGAAAGCAACTAAATGAGTGATAAAACTAAGAGTGGTATGCCCTTGTAGATTCCAAGTAAAGAAATTGAAGATGTCATCCTGAAGAACATGTTGTTTAGACCAGTTGAATTTAATATAGAACATAAATGATTTTGGAGTAGTCCTAGAAAGGAATATGCAGTGACATTCTTTTAAACCAGAATGACAGAATAAGCTAAAGGTTAATGATTCCAAGATCAGATTCAGTATATTGATGATTGCTGTTGAGAACAGTGGAGAGCTCAATAGTAGAAAATATGAAGGTTGTCTTAACTATGGCTGCATGTGCGAGCTGAAGTGAAATTACTGCTTGATTTATCAAAGTAGTACTAATTGGTATTTGGAACAAGCAGCCTGCCTATCAGTAGAATACCAAGTTTCATAAGTGGAGCAGTGGTATGGTAAAGGTCCTCGGGATTGGAATATTATGGCAGAAGTACATCAAGGTAGTATTCCCAGCATTATCTGCATGATTAAAGCATGAAAAGGTCAATAAAAGTGCTAAAGGATCATTATCTTGTTTACACTTGAAGTATTATATTGAGCATTGAAGCAGTATCTATTTCTAGTTATAACTGCATGCCTTCCTCAAGTCAGTACATATATATCTTCAAGGCCTTTGTCTTCAGATCATTAATGAAACTGTGTGAAGTCTGTTTGCTGAGATTTCAATTAAACAACTTGAATATGTTTTTTTGAAGATCATCATGATAGAACAGTTAAAATATCTTAAGTATGAAGGACTAGTTGTGTTAATCTTAAATTTGAAGCTCAAGAGTCTGTTAGTGATGCATCTAAAGCCTACTTTAGCAGAAAGGAATTTTTGGTATTTCATGGTTGAAGAGAGATTTATTATTGAAATACTAATTAGGGGAATTTTTAGGTCTAAAATGGGCATCCTAAGGAAATTATAAAATAATGGTGGAAATAATAAAATCATATTTGATTCCATCATCAAATTTTAGAGGGAAAAAAGAAAAAACTACATTTTCAACTCGTATTTTGAACTTATCTCCCTAAGTTTTTACTCAAATTTCAAGCAAGAATATTCGTTGGATGAAAAATTTAATTCAACATCCAAGGAGTACCCATGATGCATACTTCTGATGGAGCCTACTACACGAAAAATTAAATCTTAAGGATATAAGTTGAAAATACGAGTTGCAAAAGTAGTTTTATTATTTTATTATTTTCTAATATTTTTAATTTTTTACTTTTTACCTCCAGTTGCAATAAGGTTGCCCTCAAGTGGCAAGAAGAAGATTGGATCTTCAAATATTCTCTCAAATGTCATGAATCAATGTTGGCCCAAACCATTCCATACAAAATGAATGGCACATCATCACCATATGGCATCCAAATTAGAAAAATACTGAAGGTTATGTGCAAGTTTCTATGATACCAATGGTTTCTCAAGTGGATACATCACAGTATTTCCAACTGCTGTTTGAGAACATCATGTGGCAAGTTGTCCTCCAATAAATTACTAGCTGTGCATGTTTTCTCATCTAATATGTGGTAGTAAGCATAAATACATATCAGATGAGAATAATAAAAATAATAATACACTTGCCCAAATTCATGTAGAGAAGGGTTATCATCATAATTTTTGGTCCTAAAAATACCATGAAACCCAGAAATAATCTTTCCCTCTTGTGGAGCAATGCACTGTACATAGGTGGTGAGATAATGCAAATATTCAATGAAATGAAAAGTAAGTATAGTAATGCATTTATTACCATGCATAATTATTAGGCTGAAAGTGAGGTCCATGGATGAGTCCTCCCATGAGAGTCTCCTCATAAAATTTTGCAAAATGAAGGGATGTATACTCCCCTTGGAACACTCCATCAATAGAAACATACTCCCAATGGACAATGATGTTGGCCTTAGTGATAAGTCTCTTGTCACTCCATGACTCCTTTCTTCCACATTCCACATGCCAAATTCATACACCATCATGCTGCTATGTGGGGGAATCTCCTTCCTATGTGGAAGCCCCTCCTTATCCTCCAATGCTGAAGGGAAGCCTCTTTACACCTTGAATGTGCCATCTCTTTCTCCGGAAATATCATGATAAGTATGGGAAAAATTCTTCCCATACTCTCCCAAGAGTAGCCACAGTAACAATAACTCTTGCTACCCCCTCACACCTCCATCATAAAAATCATGTGGTGAAAATATGTTTATTGTCATGAAGAAGATCATGTCAACACAATGCACCCAAACTCTTTGCTGCCATATGATGCAAATGTTCTGCCAAGTTTCCTCCACCAACATACCCTTTGGAGAAATATATATCACATGATGGCTAAACTATTTCAATAGTAGCCAACGCAACCATGCCTCCTGCTTCCCGGTGTCATAAATATGCAAGTGGCTCACCAACCTCTTGCTCACCATCCACACCCATTCATCCACATGTGGATGTCTCCTACCATGCTCCACCTTGGTACTCCTCCAATGAAGACTACCATCCTCCCAAATCAGATTTCTACCTTTGCATTTCATAGGATGTTGAAATACAACCTCTTGGAGATATCCTAGAGAAGATCCCACATCAATGATCATATTGAATCCATCATGATCTAGGTATGCTGAAGGCAAAACTTCCTCATAGGCCTGCATAATGCTCATCCCAATAGACCCATCACAACGATGAAAGAAAAAATGTCTCTCATTGATCATCTGCTCATCCAATGCCATACAAGTGTAATGGTCATCAGAATGCTCTAATGATAGCCAGGCCCCCAACTCCTCACTGCTGCTTAATGACAAAGTTGTTAACCTCCTCAATGGTGTGTTTGTTGTCTCATGCTCAAGCTCAATGTTGAACATAGAGTTCTGCATTGGATTGCTTAGGACAAAGCTCATCCTATCCTCCACAAGTTAACACCCCAAGTTTCTATGCTTTTTAAGTTAGACATTTGAACAATAAAATCCAAAGGGGAGTGGACCCCAATGGAGAATTATTGTGTGGATTTTATTTAAATATTTATTAATGAAAAATAAATGGAATATTTATTTGTGAACTATGACCAAATGAGATTGGAGATCATAAGCCTGATCGATGAGGATATGGATAAGGTTAAGACTTTCCCAAAACCTTTCAAAAAGCCTTGAAAAGAAAAATGCTAAATTAGATTAAAGAGGAAAAATCAAAATTCCCCAATGAAGAGGAAAGTAATTGGGAAGATGTGAAAAATTTAGAAAAGTAGAGAAAGTAGCTTTAAAGTACCTCACTTAGGGAAGCCTAGGAAAAAATAGGAAGTTGCGAATCTAAAATTCTCGGATGCAGAGTATTAGAACAGTGCTTGGGAAAGCATAGCCATAAGCCGCCTGCATTAGATCGAGGTAGTCTGTTCTTGAAAGGATCTCAGCTCGGGGGTGAATTATGGAGATAGAAGAATTATATGGTTAGGAGGATTGGTCTTAGTTATTGGTTTGGACACATATCATTGAAATTTCTTATGATATTATTTGAAAAAAAGAAATATCTAATTGTTATAGATAAATATTTAATGCTTTTATGGAAATCTAGAATTATTACTGTTGAATACAACTGCTTTGGACGGACTAAATTCAGTAGATGAATTTTAGAATGTATTGTAACATGGTAAAAATATGATAGGGACCATCTTCCAAAATGTCGAAACCATATAGGGTTTGGATCTGGGGATAGGTATCCTGTAGAGAAATAAAGTAAAGATTAAATCTGAAACTGATATAATGGATAATTGTATGCTAAAATTATAGAGTTCATAAATTTACTTTCACTGTAATATGCAGAAAATTTGTTGGGGTTATACCAATATGTTGTCAATAGTTGGCTATATAATTTTAAGTAGGAAAAACCAAACAACTAAATTATAATCATATAGCTATGAACCTAAACAGAAAATAAGAGTTTTCTCTTCAATAACCTACAGAAAAATGTATACATATATGTATATAGAGTAAGGAAAAACAGTTATAGCATATTAAAAAGTTGGACTGAAAACTCTAGAAGAAGTACAGTGGAGTATTATAACTATTCTATACCAAATTATTAAACGGAACAAAAATTAATATCTTATTGAGACGAAGAATAAGATAAGTAGTGGAGTAAACCACATAAAGGTAACCATAGCTTAATTCAGTTAATTCTGTGGTTAATATATAAAAAAAAAACACTTCTGGACCATATATCAGATAAACAATTGAAAGAAAAAGTTAGTTACAGAAAAATATTATTTTTAAATTGTAAGCATATTCCGTAATGGTAATTCTGTGAAGTAGAGAAAACTGTTGGATAACAACAATATGCTTTAAAATAATCGAAATCGAAATCTCAGATTTCGGAATCATATATTTATCATCTACAGATATGATTTATCTCGGAATACTCTGTTACAAATTTCTAAAATTTCACACAGCTAAATATAAGAAATTTACAGTTGCAAACCTGTAAGAATATTAACCTTACTGCTATTAAAATTTGGGGCTTCATACTAATCATACTATAGATTATCACAGAAATGATGTAGAAACAATCTCATAAAAAATAGAATAAAACGATAGTGAGTTGAGAAGTCGCAATAGTTAACATTGTAATTATAAAAATGTATGATATGATACCACTGCAGTCCATACAATCTTACAGCTCAAGAAATATGAAACAAAACCAGAGTTCCTTAAGTGGAATTTCTTTGTGGATGAAAGAGAAATAAATTGTATAATTGTAACAAGGTCGATATTGTATTTCCGAGAGAGATAAATGAGAAATATAAAGAAGCAGATCATTTCTCAATTTTGGAATAAACCAACCTGATAAAACAAAATTGGGTTAGATTCGTGGTAGAGTCTTAAAACAATAAAATCAAGTGCCAAAGTAAAATGCGGGTGAAAATTGACGTCATACCTGAAATCATAATACATACAATTATAATTAGTTTCATATTATTCGAGTCCACATAGAGATAAGGAATTGTTATAATAAAAATATTTCTATGAAATGAAAAAAGAGGAACACTCTGTTAATACTTGAGTGAGGGACTAATTAAAATGAAAGATAGAAACCAAGAAATCCTTCAACGTGAAGATGAAGATTTTTTGGTGCAGATACACATGGCCTATAGTCGAAGAATGCCATAAATATTAAGCTGTAAACCCCAACCAAGGTGTGAACATGATGAAATGTTGTCACATAGATAGTAAGTAAAACAAGATTTTATGGGTTTTATACCAAATAACAAAAGAAGCGATCTCATCCAAGTGATAGAGATGTAAAGTAAAAAGGTAAAAATGATTTGGCGTATCTAACGAGTGAGAAATGAATTCAAATGCCTAAAGTGTGGAGTAATATCAAGCCGAATCGAATGAAAAAAAAAAAAAATTGAATCTTCATACATAATATACCTCAAATTGTTCCTATGCTGATCGAAGAAATAAGCCAACTGATATTTCTTCTCTGTGCCCATTGAACATAGCCGTCGAGGAATAAGCAAGGTTCAAAAAAAAATTGAGTGAACAAATGAACTCCAACTCCATCTAATTCTTGGCTTAAATGACATAAATGAATTATAAAACCCTAGATCATCTCAGCCATACAGGTGGTGCAATATGGGAAGGGTTGTTGATCAATATCAATGCAATTAACGAGAGGCTCGAGAAAAACAAATTTCGATACTCAGGAATTAATTCCATTAATGATTTCAACCCTTGACGGTACCATGAATTTGAAACCCGAAAATAAAAGTATGTACATGGCATGTAGAACTAGTTAAAACACATAGGTGTCCATATCTGTAATGATTTAATAATGTACTCCCAAATCCTGATGGGTCAATTCATAAATCTCTCGAGGTCAAGTTATCACATCATGTCAAAACCTCAATAGTTGATAAGAAATAAATTACAAGGTGGGTTGAATTATTGAAAGTAATATAAAACATTTAATGTTGAATGGTATTCGTTTAACGTGGAGTGGTATTCGTTGTATTTTTATATGTTCATTAAAAGAATTTTTATGTTATTCAACAGTAATGAGATGGGTCAGGAGATGTGTAAAGTCTGGTTGGAGAAATTAAAAGTTGTAATATATATATATATATATATATACCTTATAAAGGTAAACCATCTAACATTTTGTATTTGGCAATAAGATTGAAATATGGTATTTCAACTAAATAAAAGTATGTTGAAATACGGGAGAGCTAATGTCCATAAAGTGAATGCTCGGAATTATCACTTAGTGGAAATGTTAGGATAGAAGGGTCTTATTATAATACGTTCATAAGAACATGACAAGCTTAGAACAAAAGTTAATAAGAAAGGTTAAATATATAAAGCAAAGATTTAGTATGAACTCCTAAAGTTAATTATAAAGGTATTTATATATATATAAATCTTAATCCTAGAATATTTATATATATAATAAAGTGGATGTGGAGAGATATAACTATGGAAATTGGAACGTAACACAATTAAAAGCTAGAAAGAGGATTGGAATTAATGCAAATGGTGATACAAAAGTTATATAGTTGGTCTAAAGAATTATTCAACCATAGTATGGAAAAATCCGATAATAAGAATATTTTCCAAAAAGACTAGTTATGTAGAGAAATTCAAAATGTTATAGTTCTATGGATTTAAATCAATCTATTAACCCTATGTATAAGGAAATATAAGGTGGAAGTAAGAGCACAGTTCGTTATATTCATAATTAAAAAGGGTGAGATGTAATAAAACACCAAATTTAGTAATTGTTGGTAAGGAGGCAAGCCCCACATATATATATATATATATATATATATATGGCTATAAATTATGGGTAAATATTAATAACATTAATGCACTATATAGACTTAGATCTAGTTTGGTATAGCTAAATGAATATGAAACCATAGATAAATTCTTAAAGAAAGGTAAGGTTATTTCGAGTAAAGTAAGGAATCAAAATATTTAAGAGGAATAAATATATCAAGTTAGAATTGTCCATATGTAAATGTCCCTAAAAATTTGTTGAGAAAGGAATGTCATTTCTCGTTATTTTACTCTTACAAAGAAATATATTATTCGTAATGTACCTTCTCACAATATTTTCTAACAATAATTTCCTCTCACCATTCGACTAATGTGCTAGGGGGTTAAGTCACACAAAAAAAATCGTTGAAAAATATTGTCGAATTGTGAAAAAAAGATAAGTGCAAAGATGGAAAAAAAAGTTTGCCAACCTAATGACAAATAACTATAAAAAGAATTAATAATATGTAGAAAAAAAAAAAAAATCGTGGATGAGAGGTGTTACAAACAAGTCCACACCCCAACCCCAAGTGTTGTATGCAACTCAATAATGACTCATTAGGATGATTGTTTATCCCTTCCTTGAAGAACTCAAGGCTGCACTGTGCAGTGCAAGTCTGCTACTCCAAATTAGTAATATGTTTTGATCCTTGATCATACAAAGGCAGATTTCCACAACCCTCCATAAGATTTTCTAAAATAAAAAAAGGTGGAAATTCATGCATACCTTGGTGAAGCTTGGGAACATCTTGTATGGCTACAAGGGTTCCTTCTTCCAATGTGTTGGCTCCCCCAACTGTTGAGGATGATGGTTGATCCTCCATAGTTGTGCCAGCACTGGTATAATTCTCCTCAAGTGGTGGTGAAGGCTCCTCCACTTTTAATTTATTCTTATCAAATATTTTGAACACCCTTTGAGTGAAATCTGCAAAATTAGTCACTCTTGCATGACTCAAATGGATGAACCACCAAATGCTTGCCTTGCCCTCAAGGTGCAGCGCTGAGATCTTAACAGCCTCTCTTTCTACCACTGGATGTAGTAGGAAGAATGCATCTAGATTCATCACCCAATCATTTGATGTACATGTGGATGATCCATCAAAAGTAGATAATAGAAATATATTTCCCCTCATCCACTTATTTTTGTAGGGCCTCCTTTCTTCTTCCAGCTGAATAAACTGAGGAAGAGCTAGAGTCTCCTTGAAAGCTTTAGATTGAGACTTGTATTTTGCAAGGTATCCACTTAGGATCTCATGTTCCAAGTTCCCTCCATCTCCATGACTCTTTTCTTATTCATCAAAAGGAAAGGGCAAGGTGTAATGCTTTGGAGATTTCTGCAACATCGGTTCTTTCTTTTGAGAATAGGAAGTACATGGCCCTTCCTTTTCTTGAAACCCTCTAGAAGATTCACTACATCTCTTCTCTTTTTTCTACTTAACCTCCTTGGAGAGGCTTTTCATGGATCTTAAAAGTGATGAGACCAAGCTCATTGCTTTCACAATTTTAGATCTCTTCTTCTTCTTATAGCATCCTGGCTTTAAATTCGCAGGTTGAGCCAAAAATTAGGCTCTGATACCACTGTAGTATTCCCAAATGGAGAAACTAAGCAACACATGCATGAAAAAATCATTTTCAGAAACATATGCTATAAAAAAAAAAATAAAAACCCTTATATCCATTAGATCTTACAATATGACATCTGCATCCAAGAGGAGATCAGAAACAAATCATATTAGGTGAGGTAAACAAGCCTCCCACACCTAGTATAAATCAAAAATGTTGAAACCCAAAAACTACTGCAAAATGAAATTGCTCCATAAAGAGACATCACAGTATAATGAGGGTTTATACACATAAATGATAGATATAAATAGATCTGAGATTATATTAATCAATATGGCCCAAAAACGGAGATCTAGTCTCCTTTATACAAATCGAAGAGAACCTGGGAAGGGTTTCTAGGAATACACCCAAATATAAATGGTGATTTACAGCCATAATACTGAATAATCACTGAAAACTAAAGCATAGGAGTATAGAAGGCTAAAATAATATAGATATGATGCAGTTATACTCAAAGGTCTTCGCCTAAGAAAGGATGAACCCTTCAATCACAGGAAAACTCTCAAAAAGAACCACAAGATCCCCTACAGAAGCTGCCCTCCAAAATAACACAATTCTAGACTAAAATTATGTTGTAGGTGATGGAAATATATTGGCCTACTACCAAATATCTGAAACAAGCTCAAATACCCACCAAACTGATCTCCCAAGAGAAGGAATCCTTCCTCCTATGCAAAACCAACTCAGGAAGTGGGTTTCTCAACCCTCCACTACAACACCCTGCAACACAACACAATATTCTATAGAAACTGCATTGTAGCTGAAGACTAAAGCTTAGCCTCAATGTTGGATGTGTGGAATTATTGATCAGGTCTCTCCCAAGAGATGCTCAAGGGAAAGAGATAGAATTTCCTAAATAGAAAGACCTAGTGCTAAACAACACCAACAATCTTAGCTAAACAGCTGAAGAGAGAAAAAGTCTAAATGAAAATATCAAATATAATTTATAAGCTAACCTCATATGGCTGCCATCCTATTCCTTATAAAAAATTTGAGCCTTCTCACCTTGGGTCCCACTCATTAGGGTTTCCACCATCACTCAATCAATCTCCCTCCAAAACTGCGTTGTACCTTCATCAATGCAACTCCTCCATAACAACGTTATTTGATTTGATCAAGGTTGACCTCTTCAACCTGCTTCAACCCTTTTCACACCTAAGGGTCTTCAATACAACTCTTATATAGTTTTCTAAACTGATCCTCATTCATATTGAGTTGTTTTTATTGAAGATCCACTCCTCCCACATTAATGTTTTTGACGTTTTCAAACATGACTTTGTCCACATTCATTATGCCTTGTTCACACATGAGAGTTCTTGATCCAATTATTATTGTGATCCCTTTTCACATCAAGAGGGATTTTATGCTTATTCAAGATAAGTATGGGTTTCTTTCCCCATTTATTCATCTACTAGGTGTTAAAAGAAAAAATCAATATTCCTATTAGCCGTATTTCGCAATGAATATTACAAGGATTGACGATAGAGATCGTATCGCTTCAGAGCGATGATGCAACGACAATTTAAGAGTCTGGAACGTTATGGCGTCACATGGTAAGTTAAAGCATTTGCAATGTCAAGGAGAAGGGATACATGGTGGCATGGCGTAATATCTTAAATCTCATGAAATATAGATAACCACTAATTTAAACTGTTGTAATTTTTGAACTACGAACTGCGGGCCATGACGTAAAGATGACGTGGTAGTGATGTAAAAGATGACATGGAAGTGTTGCAAAGATGATGCAGGGCGTAAAGATAACATGGTTATGTAGTAGTGACGTGAGATGGATGTGGTGATGACGGGTGTGATTTGCAAGCCCACGGGCGGGCACATGGCCCCAACCCCACGTATCGACAGATTTTATGATGCCATGGCATGGTGGTGACATGGCAGGGTGACATGGCATGATGACGTGGACCTCGCTCGCATACTACACATCGCAACATTTAGGAGATAGTAGTAAGGCGACCACAAGTTAAGTTTAATGTTTCATGAGGCGAAATGGAGGGACACATGTTGTCCTTGCACAACATCACATCCCACAAGAAATAGGCTTTAACTTTAAAGACATTGCAAGGTATATTGTTTTGGTTGCGATGCGGTAAGGATCAAGAAACACAATGCGATGAAGGGAGTCCACGTGGCCGCACCACACACGAGTGTAGATCATAGATCGCATGGTTTAAGGTTTATCTCTATTGGTAGAGTCCAAAACTTGTGGGCAATTGTTTGCAATGAATTTTGATTGGTTCAAGGTACTGTGGGACCCGATAGCCCTTGCTATGTTATATTATATACGTGTTTTTTGATTTCTAAGTATGTATGTTGATATACGTTGTTTTTATCGCTAAACGTATGTATGTGGAACAAACGTCAGCATTAGACTCCGTTGCATTATAAAGAGTTTTATGTGGCCCATATCACACAAGTCACAAAAGAATGAAATGAACACATAACAAAAGACCAGGAAGTTGTGTTGAACAATGTTGTGGAAGTAAATCAAACGAAAAAGTCTTAACGCGGAAGAAGAGTCAGGAAAAAAGGGCAGCTATGCAGCACAGTTGGAATATAACTGTTGAAACAGAAAAGACAAATGGACAACAAGTAGAAGAGGACAAACGCACAACAAAGCTATGAAACTGAATGGGCTGGGTAAGTAATCGACTGTAACTATAAATGTATTATTTTTTTTTTATTGTTTGTGATGCAAAGGCAAGTCTCCGTAGGCACATAAAAACTCCAATGTAATACTGAAATGAGTACATAGTGTGATTTATCCAAAATTACTTTTATCTACATTATGGATAAAAAGAGTCTTAGATCTAATAGTGTTGTAACATCCTGAATGTGTTGAGCGAGAAAATGAGAAGGTGGAAGGAAAAGAGTCATACCTGTTCATTTCATATTCCCATATGGAATTCAGATAGCTATGAATTTATCTCTATAAATTATATCATTTTGATATGCATAGAGAAGTTAGAGAGTGGAAGAAGAAGAAGGAGCAGATAGAGAAGCTGTGAAGATCCAGAGATGATTTAAAGCAGGTATGAAGGCTGGAAGGACAATAATGAAGAAGGAGAAAAACAGAGATGATATCCAGGTAAATCAGCATATGATTTTACTGTAGAGTGAGGAAGTTAGTGCTTCCATATAAATTTGTAGCTTGATATATGTCCAATTGTAGCTAGTTGAGGTAGGAGCATCCTATGGGTTGTAGCCTACAGAAAATACATGGGATTTGGTGATTCTATTTCAAGTTGTAGCTTTATAGATGTATAGTTGTAGTTGGCTAAGGTAGGAGCCTCTTGTGGGTTGTAGCCTGCAGAAAATAAATGGGAGATGGAGATTCCTTGCAAGTTGTAGCTTGCAAAATTGAGGTAGTAGCCTCCTATAGGTTGGGGCCTACATAAAATTAGTGGTGAGACGGAGTTGGAACTTTCCTTTGCATCATAGCTATAATAATATGTGGTTTTATCCCTTATGGGTTTCCACTTATATTTGATGTCTATGTGCATGATGACTATGTGTTGATATTCTGTATCTAATCTGCTTAATACCTGATGCTCACTTATTAAGATTTTTGTTCCATTATACATTAAGTTGATCATGAAATGAAGGTGTAAATAAGTGTAAAAGAAAGTTTTAAAATACCATGAATGCATTAAACTGATTCAACCCCCTCTCATTTTAACTAAAGGTTCGACATTTCATTCTTGTTAGTTCTTGTGAATGGCACTATCGTTGGCTGGTTACCAAGTTAGGACAATGACATTCAATTAACTTCTAAAAAGATAAAAATTAAATGTTCTTAAAGTGACTTTGAATCTATATCCAATCCAAGGTGGGAGAAAAGAATTTCATTAGGTTCCAAGGTACCCCTCTCGAGGCTATAGATGCATGCTGGCAATAGTGCCATGCCTATGGTATAAAAGTTAATTTTACACTATGATTTACTTGGTTGTTTTTCTCTTTCCCTAAACTCACTATCAATCTCTTTGAGAATGGCTTTAAAATCCTTATGTTGTTATACCTTGGAGTTCTATCTTTTGGGAATGATTCTTATGAGCATGGGACCCTTAGCGTAGGTAGCTCATTGTGCCAAACAAGAAAAGCTTCAACTATACATGGTTAATGGTAAAATGATCACTGTGGGAAGGTATTACTATCTCTACTTTTGACACCTTTTTTTTTTAAAGCATGTCACTCATATTTGCAACAAGGATGTTAAAGTGAAACTTCTGATGAGGGATGCCTCCGAGATATTATTTTGGAAATTTTAAAATTTATTTACTTTATTCAAGTAATAACACCATCCTTGCAATTTAGTTTTTTCCACGGCAACTTTCGGTTTAGATTTTCTTGAAATAATTCCAAGGAAATAAAAAGTCTAACATACACTCTCTTTTAAGAGAAAGCTTTAACTAGCGTAGGAAATATGATCACACGGAATTGAAGGGATAACATTATGAATGCCTATAAATGTTTTTTTAATTTTCTTTTTTTGTGGAAATGACATTACCATATTTCCTTGCATGAGGACATGGAACATGGTAAGCATGGGGGGATGTTGGGCCTCCATTTTCTCTTATCTTTACTCAAAATATCTCATAGGTTTGTTTGGTTAAATTATTGTTGTTGTGAATATTTTTTACTTTCCTCATTTTAACATGATTAAAACATTGTTAATTGAGGTTTGTATGTTGCAGGTTTAAAAATTAATTTGATCATGTTTTTATGTAGGCTTTGGACCTGCATTTACCAGCCTGCACCAAGCAACAGATTCTTGCACCATGTCATGGTTGTCTACACCATGCAACAGATTCCTACACCATGTCATGGTTTCCTGCACTCCGAAGGATTCCTGTACTACACTCGTGTTGTTGCACTAGAATCAAGGATGTCTACAATTCATGTTTCAATGATAACACCAATATTTCAAAGAGAACACTATGGAGGTTACTACGATTTGAATGGCCCATGTCGTTCACAATGACATTTATTTCTTGGGAAGCTTCTCATTATGAATACGAGTTAACCAACTAAATTATACTCTCCAAGAAATTTGTTGGGGAACAAATTTCATAGTGAAGGCTCATTCATTTCCTATGACACTGTGGACCAAGGTGGGTGATGGAAAAACCTATCCTACATGTTGGTAGCGATCAGAAGATATGGATACTCCTCGAACATTGAAACATATCTTCACAATTTGGGTTATGGTGGCATTACTCAAAGGTATGCAAATTAGAGGTCTATATTTGAAAGGCATGCCACTACTCCAACAATATTTCTTTTGGTTCGAAATTATTGTGAAGGAGAATTTTCCCCAACTTGCTAGGTGTTTTGAGGAACATATGATTGTGTCAGTTATGTATGTAACCAGTCAGTTCATGACTGATTTCTCCATAGAATTTCCATTTCCATTATTTTTCACTTATGGGACGTTTTTATTCACAAGGAGATGAAGTTTGTCTTCAGAATGGGTTTGGCGCTGCTCATATTCTCTCAGGATGATCTAAGAATATCTCTTACCATTTATGTGAGGGTTCGCATAGGAGGTTTTGGATGTGAACACATTGATCCCAATGGCCTAGCTTCTGCTTCATATGAATCAGGATGAAGAATTTTCATATTTCAGGTTCCAGCGAAGTTGAAGGAAGCTTTGGTGTTTTGCAATGGGAATGAGTGCCCTCTCTTGCCTCGTGAACTCAAGGGACTATTATATAGCATGAATTTTGTGCACACTGCCATGAAATTAGATGCCAATGTTATAAAAACTCATTCTTATGTTTCTAATCTTGGTGGGAAGTTCATTCAAATGGCACTTTCCAGTAATAATGCCACCCCAGGAAAAGAGGAACGATTCACCAGAATTGTTCCCTATTTCGACATTTAGTTGTAAAATTAATATTATTCCTGGAAAATTGTTAAGATCGATAATATTCCTTTTATATTTTGATTGGCTAATTGGAAGCCCCAAAAATTATTTTGTATATATAAGTTGCCTGGAAAAAATAAGTTAATTAATTAGGCAACAAATTAGGAAATCGATTTAGAGGAATTGGGAGGCACGCACATGCACAAAAGGAATGTGCAAGAGGGAGGAGTCACTCCCAATGTAACCTGACATGTTTTATAGCGTGTTGATTTCTCATGTTGCCTTGCTGGAGCTGAATGTTGTCTACTTAATGTAAAGATCAATTTTTAAAGGATTAATTCAAGCAATTTCTAGCATGTTCTATTCTTTTATTTATTGCACCTCATGGTTTTAATTTATGTGTGACCAGGGTTATGCATAAAGTGTGTGAGATGGTTGGGTTGGCCACCAGACTAGATCAACACCACTCTGCATATCTTAAAATAATTAGCATTTAAATTATTATTTACTCTATGAATTTTATTTAATCATTTACAGTCTCTTTCTTTCTTCAAATCAGTGTTGTTAAATTTGTTGCAATGTTTTCCTTTCAATTCCAAAATTAATTGATTTGTTGCATTGAAGACTGGTGCTTGCACTCGAAATATTTATCTATTTATATTGAACTGGATTGCGTCCCTCTAGAGCTATAACATGAAAATTGAGTTCCTTGAATTGATCCAGGCCCATTTAATTGATATTCTAAAACCTGAGATCTATTTGAGTGTTTATGGAAGCAGCAATAACATACAATTTTATGTTGTCGTGATGGACACTACGATGTTGAAAATGATAATACTTTTTTTCCATTAAGATTTTGGATAGTTTTACATGATTAAATTTTTGGGACAAAGAATTTGATACATTCATATTAAATCAATTTCTTTTATAAGCTTATTTACACAGTAAATTTATTTGTTATGTTGTTGATGCTTTCAGTTTGATTTCACACAAAGGTTAATGCAAGCAGAATCAGTGCAGGAAGAAGTAGTGTAGGAAAAATAGTTTTAAATTTATTTTGAATTTATTCCAACAATTACAGTCTTTTGATAATTTGTCAAAACTGCTTGGTTTCCAGTTCTAATTTCCCTTTTGTTTTCTCGTACTTATAATTTCCTTTCACACTGATAGTATTGGATTTCCTTTTATTTCCTACATGATTTTAATTGTTTGGATTGGTTTTTATAGAATTCTCTTAAAGTGAAGGATTTCATTTATTTCTAAAATTACTGTGAAATATAGACTAGAATTTTTTTTGTAGCTTGCCAAGGGTTCTCTCTGGAATTTCCAATGTTGCGTCTCGAAGTTCATAAACTATCCGGATTGACAATTAAATGTTAGTACATTTATAGACCCTATATTGCACCCAAAATACCCCATTTCATATTGTGAGTGAGTTTCCCCTTTTATGGAAAGTGGAGGATCTGTGTTAACTATAGAGAGATTAACAAGGCCAAAAATAAACACCATTTTCCGTTACACTTCATTGACCAAGTCATAGATGGTCTTGGAGGAAAGAAATTATTTTCCTTCTTGGATGGATTTAGTGGATACAATCATATCCAGATCAACCCTGAATACCAAGAAAATACCACATTTACATTCTCGTGGGATACTTTTTCCTATGGATTTATTCCATTCGGTATGTGCAATACCCCTACTACTTTTCAAAGGGAATTTTTAAGTATCTTTTCCGAAATTTTTCATTATTCTGTGAGATATATATATGGATGATTTTGCTCCTCATGGGTGTGAATTCTAGGAATCTCTCTCTAATATTTTCATAGTATTGAAGAAATGTATTGAAATAAATCTCTCGTTGAGCCCTCAAAGCTGTGATTTTTTTATGAATGCAAGGACTATCCTTGCTAATGCCATATCCAAGGAAGGGATATAGGATGGCCCAAAAAAAAATTCATCATCAAAGGGGTACTTATCCCTAAAAACAAAAGAGATGTTAGGAGTTTCTAGGGATTATTTTCGTATTATAGAAGGTTCATAAAGGATTTTAGTAAAGTGGCCTCACATTTGTTTGTATTACTATCCAAAGATTCATATTTTTACTAGAGAAGTAGTTGTTAAGAGGTACTTGATGTGTGGAAAGAAAATTCAACCACGACACCCATCCATAGGGGTCCCAACTCGATATTTCCTTTCCATATCCACACTAATGCATCAGATAAAGTTATGGGCGAAGCCTTAGGACAAGTATAAGATAAATTTCCTTATGATATCTATTTAATTAGTAATAATATATCTAAAGCTAAGTTGAATTACACTATCATTGAAAAATAACCCTTAGCTATAGTACATTCTTTAAAAACATTTATGAACAATATTAATGGGTATCAAAATTTGTTTCATACTTTTCATGAAACCATTAACCATTTAATCAATAAGCCTGATGTCAACGCCAAGATAATTAGATGGTTCTTATTATTACAACAGTTTCAGTTGACTATTATTGACAAGCTAGGAAAGGAAAATGTGGTTGCATATTTCTTGTCGAGACTAACCTTTCCTACAGATAATGAGGAGATGGTGGATGATCAACTTCCATATGAACACCTGTTTTTGATCTCAATGATTTATCCTTGGTTTACTGACATAGCCACTACATGGTTTTTGGAAAGTTCCCACCTAATCTGTCATCCAAGGAGAAAAGAAAGATTATAAGAAAAAGTGCTTCTTTCACTTGGATTGGGGGAAATATTTTCATTTTTGAACCAAATCATACTTCCAGAAGATATGTAAGGGAATACAAGTTTTTTTATATCGTCTCAGCATCCCATAATGGACCTTATGGGGGTCATTTTGATGCTAAGAGGACATCATTTAAAGTTCTACAAATTGTTTACTATCGGCCCAAATTACATCAAGATGCAAGGAGATACACCACCAGGTGTGATTACTACCAAAGGAGGGGAAACCCCACACCTAGAGATGAAATTCCCTTACAACCTCAAGTGGCCTTAGAGCCATTTGACAAGTGGGTCATGGATTTCATTGGTCTAATTGATCCACCACCGAGGGAGAAGAATTATATCACTGTATACACTGATTACTTGACAAACTGGGTTGAGACAAAGAAATTTAAAGCAACAACTAAGTAGAAGGTGTTTGTGTTTTTAAGAGAAAACATCTTCTACGAGTTTGGGTATCCAAGGGAGATAGTCAAAAATCAAGGAGAACAGTTCACATCAAATTTGATTGAAGATCTCATGAGGAAACCCCATATTAAGCAAAATATATTGACTTCCTATAATCCTCAAAAAATGGAAGATTAGAGGTCACAAATAGATCATTGTAAATCATCCTAACCAAATTTGCTAGCAGCAACAAGAAATATTGAGAATATATACTAGTGGCAGCCACTTGGGCCTACAATACCGCTTATAAAACCACCACTTGATTCATTCCATATGACTTATTTTATGGGAAGAATTTTTTTTATTTATATTGAGTTTGAAGATAGTACTTTGAGAATGGTAGCTCAATTAGACCTAGACCTCACCAAAACAAAACAAGAAAGGTTGCTTTAACTTAAAGGCTTATATGAGTTTACGATGAAAGCTCTCCGACACGTTGAGGTCATACAATTGCAAATAAATATCTGGCATGAAAATAATATGAGGTAAAATAATTTTCAAGGAGGAGAATCGTCCCTATTATATAATTATGGGTTCAAATATTTCCAAGGAAAGCTAATAACAAGATGGATGGGTCCATATCTAGTAGAGAAGTGCCATGAAAATGGATTTTTCCATATCATAACGATTGATGAGGAAGGTATTCCCCTACTGGTAAATGGTTATAGGTTGAAGCTATATAGGAAACCTCTGTCCAAGGAATAATTTTTTAGTTCAGCCAACAAATAACTAAATGTGATTGGGAGTTTCATAGCTTCTAGTCCACAATATTTCTGGAAAATGAAAATAAGAAGGCCTAGATGAAAACCTCTTTAAGGCATCTGAGGCCAACTCCATGGTTGAAAAACTCTCTGAGGCAACCTAGGAGCAAAAAAAAAAATTAAAAAAAAATATCCTAGGTGAAAATCTCCTCTCAGGTGCTTAAGGAAGGCATACAACTGAAAACCTCTAAAGAGGGGGCCTACTTGTCTCAAGAAAGAAAAAAAATGGAAGAATTAAAAAAAAAAGAGAAAAGAGGAGCACAATGAGGGATCTCTTACATAATTTCTACAAACATTCTTCTTCTTTTGCAAGACTACACACAGTTGGAAAATTTTATGACTACAAAACAAAAACTACAATTATCCCTCCATCCTTCCATCCATAAACCTCATCCCCATTCTCTCCAACCATATAAGCATCTCCCTTCACCATCCAATCAGCAAGGAACTCTAATTTTACCTACTCGTTGTGATGCTACAAGAGGGACATCTATTTCTACAACAAGTCTTGTAATGCTAGAGGAGGAGCCTGGGAATCTACTGGAGGGAGATTCAATGAGAATAATAGATCCAAATTCCATGATTCCTATAGGAAATTATAAATCAGGGTCCTCTAATGGTTCCTTCATCACTTATCCATTCCATTTCACCAAAACATACTTAAAAGTTCCACTTTTTCTTCCCTCTAAAAAACACAGAAGCTCTTGTTTTCTTTTCCTTCAACATCTACACCACTTCTTCATAAATCTAACCTTCTACTCATGAATTTTCATAAATTCCCCTCAACGCAAAAATGAATATTGAAGACTTCAAGGGAGGATAAATGATTGTTATAGGGAGAAAAATCCTCATGCAACAGCCTCCGCAGTCATAATAGAAATTCCTGAGATTTTATTTTCCACCTAGAGGAAGCATGATGGAGTAAGGTCTACAACTGGGAAGGGACACATCATCCTCGAGAAGGAATACCATCACCAAAAATAGCTTAAAAATCAAGGAGGCTCCTGCACAGATACAAAATATTTATTAGTTATCGTATCATCAAGTTATGAATACATGCACATGAAACAAGAAAAAAGGTCAACTCCTTTTGAGATAATGATGTTATATAACCCATCTCAAGCTTTAAACCATATCCAATAATTTGATCCATGGGTGGGCTCATGTATGGCAATCCTCACCTCTTCCTTATACATAAAATGAAAAAACATGTAATGGTGGAGGAAGGAGTTTTAATAGACTGGAGGTGGCCAGTGAACTTGGCCACCCTTGACTACTGAACTAAAGTTTGTCTTAATTATCCATGCAACATGGAGATTTCAACTCAAAGTGAGGTGATGGTCATGAAGAGTGTGGTGGTAATCACGAGAAGGGGAGAAATGATTGAAAAGAGAGGGGACAACGGTCAAAAAATGAAACTCGTGTATATGCCATGTCACCAAAGCACTCTGAACCTTTACCGTAAAGAGCATATTATGTACTAGAATCGACTTCATTTATACCATCGCTCATTCAAAAATAGTTACAAGAAGGATGAACTATCGTTATCAGACCACCTAGGGTGCAATCGAGAAGTTTTGAAACCTGTATGCAGGTGTTACAGGAGGACGCTACAGGAAGGTCAAAGATGCTACGGGAGGGTTAAGAAGAAGCTACAACAGGAGTTAAAATTTGAAAATGGAGCGAGAGTGGCCTGAAATTTCATCTAAACGATTATACACATATAAATTTATTTGAAAATAAGTTACATCCTCCTCCTTCTTTTTTCCATCCACTTGCATGAGATCTCTTCCTGAAATTGACAACCTATAATAGTCAATTAAGAAATAAGAATTATTTTTAGAGATTTTTTTAGCTAGAAGTAGAGAAAACAAATTTGTTTTGATATCAATTCTAGAATCCTTCTCCCTCACTTATACCGAGGAGTTTCACATTGTTTCACCACTAGTATTTTTTTAAATTTTTTTGAATTCGACACCTAAGTAGCATCAAGGAGGCACAATAGAA
This sequence comes from Pinus albicaulis, assembly GCA_034641835.2. Classification (NCBI taxonomy): domain Eukaryota; kingdom Viridiplantae; phylum Streptophyta; class Pinopsida; order Pinales; family Pinaceae; genus Pinus; species Pinus albicaulis. Next base: position 20,382,000 of record CM076580.1, on the reverse strand, counting down.
TAAATGGGGGGACGATTTAAAAAAATAGAACCCACATACACTAAGAGGATTCACAAACACCTTCTTGTAGTGAACATATTTAGAATACATCAGTGGTTAGGTTTCTTTTATTTGTTAAAGGGGTATCATTATGTTCTAACTAATGAATTTTCCCTGGAATTACATTCTGAAGGAGAAGATAGTGTCGCTACTATTGTCAAAGGACTGGTCATCTCTCTAAGTCCTAAGAACATAAGAAGAATGATGACCTTACCGCTTGGAATTTGGTGGAGCAAAGAAGACAAGGTAGTGGGTGTCACAACTAGGAAAATTTTCTTCATTTTGAAAGAGAAGCCTGTGGAATATAAGTGTGGAGTGAGAAGAGAAAGCCTACCTTGCCCTCAGGATGAAGTGGCTTAACATATCCTCAACTATATATCTTTTGAAAGGAGATTGACTATGGTATACACCTACCACTTCATATTTCCCCATGATTTTAGATTCAAGGCATAATTTCCTATCCCTCAAACACTTAGTGTTGCTCATTTCCTCCTAAATTGAATCATTCAGATGAGTCAGAAGGTGAGGGAGGAAAGCACCAACACTTATCTCACCATGTCCTCGTCAAGTTAATTGTGATGGATGCTTTGAGCCACGTAAGGATCGCTATCCTATAGACTAAATTTGTGAACATGGATTGGGAAACTTTCATAGAAACCCAAGCCATCACACCTAGAGAAACACCAGCTTCTAGCATTGGAGGTGAGGAAGGAAAATAAGAGGAAGAAGACGGAGAAAAAAACAGAGGATGAAGAGACAGAAAATATAGAATAAGAGGAAGGAACAACACAGAAAGAGGAGGCAATAGAAACACATAAATGATAAATTAGAATCAAAGGAGATGGCAAGAAAAAAGTAGAAGGAACATTAGCTCTAAGGTGACTTCTAAACCCCAAGAAGTATATACATAGTCATATAAGACAAATACCTCTCCTGGGGATACTTAGTAAGAATTATATGCAACATTATCTACATTAGGAACGACTGTTAATCCCAAGAGGAGGAAACCAAGACAAGGTCCCCTATATATCAAAAAAAGGAAAAGCACCACAATTAGGCAAGAAAAAACAGAAACTCCTACAAAGTTCCCTATCACTTTCGATTAGTCGCCAAGTAAAAAAGAAGAAGTAGGACCTAATGAGGGAAAGATTGAGTAGGTCACTTCACCTAAGACCAAAACCAAGTCACTTGTAACATATGTGGGTAGGCCCGCCGCTAGGGAAATGACCTTCAATAAACCCAAGACACAAGCTTCCTTTGAACAAGAAGGAAAGGAGAATCTACACGAGAAAAATGGGATGTTATAGATGTAAAAGGGGATGATAATGGAGCAGAAAAAGGAGCTACACGAAGAGGCAGCCACCTCAAAATCAGTTGAAAAAGTCCTCCAATAACTTCAAGATCCTGATCCTCAACCTAGCTTGGATTCTTACTACAAATTTATTGGAGGAAGGATTATCCCTGAATTTTTTTGAATCCCTCTCCTATATGAGGTAGATATAGAGAGGGGCAGAATTCATGGTGGATGAAAAATTCCAAATCCAATAAGGTGGAATATGTGGGTTTCATGGAGGATAAAGTAACCAAAATGGGCAATGAATTGAATGATTTGAGACTAAGGGAGTCTGATATGAAGGAGATGATACATGATGAAAAAACAAGGTTGAGACAGAGGCTGCATGAGAATGAAACACAAATTTCCACCATGGAAAGTATCTCTATGGAAGCCTTACAATCCAGGAAGTCATCGAAAGATTATGCTCTCTTCCTCAAAGAACAGTGGTTGCAGTTCCAAATAAAAACACTAGCACAATATATGTCTCTGCCTTTTCAAGACTACGAGAAGTTTACTGAGTTTTGCAAACAAAATAGTATGGATGACAAGGAAAGGTTAGATGAATTATATATGCACAGTTTCATTTTGAGATATATGAATTTATGGGATCCAAATTTGACATGGGATACATGCAACTAATGAAAGATACAAGGGACGAGGAAGTGAAAAGGGTAATGAAAAAATATGAGAAGGAGCCCTTGTGTATCAGAGCATATCTTGTAGCACTAAGTTTTTCATCAACAATCATAACCTCATCTCCTTTGATGTTGTTTTAGCACCCATATACATTACAATGCAGGAGTAATCCATTTTGCACTTTGAAGAATCTTTTACAATGTTGGGAACATAATGTTCACAAGCTTAATATTGAACATGGCATGTCTTACTCCATAGTCTACAAGTCAGAGAACATCACTTTACTCAAAGGTTAAGTAATGCCTTGGAGATAACACCATTGTACAAGAGAGTGATGCAGATGATGATGATCAATTCAATAGGAATAAAACTCAGTCCAACCTTGATTCTAGGCTTACAAGAAGGAAGGAACCAAATAGAAGAGTAGGAGGAATGGATTGAGATAGTTCCAAATGCAGGTTCTTACCCACTAGAAGGCACACCATCTGAGGTGCCTTGGGATGTCACAGAGCCCACTAAGGTCATGAATGAGCTTCACATGGATGACTAACTTGCTAATAGGATGAACATAACCTTCAGAAGGGGGGTGATGATGAGTCCCATCAATAGGTATGTTTTTAAGGCCATTACACCATCCTCAAGTCTTAAAACTATCATTTTCTCACATTAATTCACATTTTTTCTTATAATACAATTAATAGGAATATTAAAAGGTGGTTTTCATAGTATGTGGCCTAATTTGGTTTAATTGCAAGAAAAAGTATCATTTTTGAGGCATTTATTATGGAAGGGTTTGATAGAGACAACTAGGAGCGAATATAGGGCATTTTCCCACCTCCTTAACTCCCTAACTCAGCTTGGGATCACAACATCCTCTCACACCAAGTTGAATTAATTGACATTTGAGTAACTCCTAGTACAAGTAAAGCTCAAGAGGGACCAAATCCACCACTTTGAAGGTCATGGAGGGAATCACTCCTATTTTCAAGGGAGCTACTATTAGCTACCTTTATGTATAAATAAATAGGATGAAAATCTCATTAAGATTTGAAGTTTTGATTCAGCTAGGAGTATCTATTGAGCTTAGAGTTTGACATTGTCATTTTTTAACTTTAATGTGATGTATGAGACTATTACTATATGATAATGAAAAGTTGGTCATTGAGTTGCATCTGAGTTAGTTTTAGAGGGCTAAGACCATTGGGTTTATGCCCAACCGAGAGGATTTGGTTCATCTATAGTTTTATTTCATTACAATAGAGGTTAAGGTATAAAATCTTGTGATTGCAAGCTTCTATATCACCTCTCATGTGGGAGAATGGTTGGAACGATTTACAATCTCAGTCCAAAAACATTGTGTTTATGATTTCTCAGAACTTAATAGCTATTAGTTGTCCATAATGAATATTGCATTTGATGAGATTAAAAATAATGTCGTCTATCGAATTTGTGGTTGTTTGTTATGAACGTTCAACAACCCAGGCTTGGGGTACTTAGATTCCATTATCCCCTCATAAATTGAACTAATTTCAATGCTCGATGAGGTTGAAACTACAATCGTTATAGAACTATTGACATAATTAAATTTTAAAAATACATAGTGTGTCGATGAAAATGAGTTGGAACTAAAACAATGGAGCCATGTGTAAATGTATAACATCAAAAAAGAAACATTTACGCCCTTGTTCTATGTGTAGGCTTTCACTTAAAAATATTATAAGCAAAGAAAAAACTTTGGGCGACGTATTTTTTTCTGATAGGAGTATTTTTCTTTGGGCGATGTATTGGCATCTTTTCTTGCTTCAAGCTTTGTGTTTATAAAAATAATATATAAATTCCCATTGCATCATGTAAAAGCATTGAAATGGAACATTGATCTTTCACTTTAATCAGCAAAGAGAATTTTAGTGAAACAAATATTTGCTTTGGGAGTGTAGGAGAAGTGTCTACCACGAATGATGTGGAGAATAAGGGACACAACTACCTTGCACTTCCTCCACACCATTTCTCCACATAGAAAAATGGTAGCAAATTGATATTAAATAAACATATAAAACCTTCTTCCAAATATTTTTTCAACTCCCTCTCCCCTCCCCTACACCAACGCCCTTGCCTATATAAGGTACTTGACACCTTGTCATTTCTAGCATCATTCAGTAGAGTAATAGTAGTGAATTTAGCCTTTTTCTTATTTTATATTAATTTCTCAAATATAAATAGTCCTCCCCCAAGGAAATTATTTGGCATCAAAACTAATTCAGCCAATAAAAAAATTTTAAATAAAATTTTTAAAAATTAGAAAAATATTTTTGAATTTACTTAAAATAATAATTATTATAATTATAATATATGTATATATTATATATATTCCGTTTTTCCATAAACTTTAGTTAAAATTGCTTAAAAAAAGTATTTGGAGAATAAAGATACTTTGACAAGAAAGCACTAGCTAAGCGAGGACTAAAAAGTTAGTTGTAATAACTTGGTTGTTATATGTTCCTGTCCAAATAATAACGTGCTTTGAATGCCTTGTCCAGCTATGCAATTCAGAGCCTCTCGATAAAAGGAATTTCAAGCATGTTAAAGATCAACCATTACTAAAGATCCATTGCACACATTCATGACTAGACCTGTAAGAACTGGGATTGAACATGTAATAACTTAATTGTTATAGGTTCCTGTCCAAATATTAGCGTGCTTTGAATGGCTTTTCCAACTATGAAATTCAGAGCCTCTCGATTAAAGGCATTACAAGCATGTTGAAGATCAACCATCACTAAAGATCCATTGCACACATTAATGACTAGAACTGGGATTGAACATAAATATGCTGTGAAAGTAATAAATGGGGTTGTGGGTGTATTTTATTCATATTTAAACATATTCCTTAAAATATCATAGAGATTTTAGATTAAGATAATTTTCTCCCATGAGTTGAACTCATCATTTGGAAATTTGGAATCACTATCGGTAAATACCAGGTACCATGAAAATAAAATATTGACATCTCAAAGCAATAGATATGTTGATTGTGAGGCTTTTTCATTTTATACACTGAAGATGGCGTTACTACATTATAGGCAGTGGACAGTGAACTATAGCTACTGGCAGAAGAAAAAGCAAAGGACTTGGACTATTGACTGCAGAATACTTCGTATATACAACCTACATATCACAAACCATATTCTGACTTGGACTATTGACTGCAGAATACTTCGTATCATAAGATATGCGAGACAATACAAGCTAGTCATCGCAGGCATGGTTGACAAACAATACAACGTCTTATTATAAAATTTAACTTAGAGATCTACCTTCCGGTGTACTCCAATGCGTTTTACTATCTTGGCCAGGTTATACCATTCAGTGCCTCGACCCAGCGGGATCGTCGTGACCAATCCCAGGGCTGTGGCCTAAAGGTTGAAATGGTGAAATAGTTTTCTTCACTTCATGTTGAGCCGCTTCAGATTTTATAGAAGGAAGTAATTCCTGAAGAAGTCCATCAGAACGCTGATCTGAAGCATTCGACTTTACAAATACAGCTGGCTTCAAGTTAGCGTCTAAACCAGAATACTCTTCAATGTCAGCTCTTTTGCCAAAGGGATCCTTCGGCTCTAGGAACACCTTTGCAGGAGTCCTTTCCTTGACCAGTGGGTAACTAGTTGCAGGAGTCGCTTTAACCTGAGAATCGCTATTAAGAGAGAATGGGTTGAAGCCCATAATCCGAGCAGCCTCACCTAACGGTGCTGCAAGCAACAATATGATAATTATAACAAACTTCTTCATAACTCAATTGATTTACGAAGAAGAGAATACAGGAGACTACAATCAGATGCGTCTCTACAAAACGACTGCAGGCACGGCTATTGATAAGAACTCGACTAGTGAAATGTTTAGACCTTGCCATCCTATTTATCTATTAATTCTAAGTTCCAGTCAACGAGAAATAGATTCCTGCCCTGCAGTGCGGAATTATTTTATAGATTTCAACCATAACATTTATTCTTGTAAAGATGGATTTCAACAATCATAAAGTAAAGCCGACAATATGTTGCAAGTATTGAGATTGCCTTGTTATACAGCCAGATTCATGAATTCTATAGAATTTTGTATATGGAGTTGTTTATCAACGCAACCGACCGTTTCTTTTTCTGAAATTCAGTAAATTTTTTTAGAAAAATTAGATAATTAGAGTGTTTTAGCAGTTTCTTGTAAGCCAGATTCATGCATTCAGTCACGATCCCAATGATTACATGGCATTTACTTTCCTTGACTTCAGAATTGCTTGCCTGTTGACTTCTTTCTCTCATCCAGGCTAAAAGAAAATTATAACCAATTACTGCGAACCTTGAATATTCGAGGAGGAATTAAAATTCGCCTCTTTTGTCGGAACTGAAACGACGTTAGTGGTTGGGAATCGGGCTGGCCGGCTTTACATGATACTAGATTCCGAAAACACTATTGAAGATATTTTTATTTCTCTGTTCATGTATTTTTTTATTCTCTTGTACTTTGGTCTGGAATCTGGATCCGGATACTTCTATACTTTAATATCGATACTTCTGTTTGCGTGCACATCACAAATTCCATTAGATTTGTTGGACAGAATCTCAAAAAAAAATTCCTTTATAGTTGTTTGTCAATCCACGAGACCACCAGTACATGGCAGACAACCTGCGCAGAAAGGGAAGCCACCCACATGGCATGTGTTTCTTCTTTGTAATCAGTCTCAACTCCTACAAGCAAAAGCGAACTTCCAGTTTCAAATTTTATAGCTCTCACTATGCGTTTAGCTGCCCTTATGATAGTTTTCCTTGAGTGTTATTGAATGTTATTCATATTCAACACAAATATGTCAAGACATACCAGTTTGGCGGAGTTTCATAAACTACCATGAAAAGAGGCTGTAGGTAAGTTGAGTTGTTGGGATTACTGGTCATAATACCTTTACCTGCTTTTGAATATTGGGTTTATCGTGATTTTTTTGCTTTTATTTATTATGAAGTATAGAGAAGCATATCAAATCAGAATTGTTTTTATGATTTGTAATTTATCATATTAAATTGGGACTTTTTTTAAAATAATAGTATATTTTAATCAACTAATCTAATTTAAAAGAAAACGTGAAAAAGTAAGTTGGTTATCAAGTTTCCGTATTCAGTTCCATATCTCCCTCCTGATTGCCTCTAGGTTTCCGAAGACCTACCGCTAACATCTTATGTTGGCTGACATTGGTTTTACAAAGAAGGCGAACATGATCGTGGCATTTCACACGGCAGAGATATTTCTTCAAAGATGACATACTTATACCTATCGACTAGGTCTCAGCTAGACCCTCTCTCCATTTCGCTGGCCTGGTTATGAAAGTGGGAGGTTCTGACGAAACTGAAATGCTTCACATGGCTAGTAATATCCAACCGCATCCTAACTTGGGACAACCTTGTTAAGCGAGGCTTCATGGGCCGGAGTATATGCCGTCTCGTCTCAATCTTGAAGTTAACCTTGAAGTTTAAGAATCCCTGCACCGTGTCCTTTAAGATTGACGATGCTCCATCATTGACTCAAATTGTTATCCCCATGCAGTAGGCGTTTCATAGGATCCTCTATAGCCTATACATGCACCCCCTACAATGCATGAGGATATGAGCATTTGTTATAGATGAGGAGTTCTTAATCATTAAATACAGCAATATAATATAGGATTTTGATTACATAATTTGAAAGGATATTATTAGTTAAGCTAAGTATAGATTAAAAAAATAAACACTAGTAAGCTTAGGGATATTTCTTGATGGCATCTGAAATTATGAGATAGGTCACCACGTTCATCACGAGGCTCCACTCACATACTTGTCTCCTACTTCTAAAGTTTGTTGAAGGCCTTTTTGTTAGAGGTCATATATATGAGGCTCGATTGTTGACATACTGTGATACCAAACACATGTTTCATTAAATGAATGATACTGTGAAGTTGTTTGAATATATATTCACCTATTATTGTTGTTGAGAAAGGAAAACTTAACATCATCTATGAGTGCGCAACCTCTCGGATGCTCCTTTCCTCTCAACCTTGAAGTAAACCTTGAAGTTTGACGATCATTGCACCATGTACTTCAATATTGACAATGCTTCATCATTTAAGAAACTTGGTCTTCTGTGCTAAAGCTCATACAAGTTGTTATTGTCATGATCTAAGGATTTATTAGGATCCCCTACAACTTATACATACACCCTCTCCAAAGCACAAGGATATTAACATTTTTTCAAGAGGAGAGTTGTTAATTATCAAACACAACCATATAGTCTAGGTTTTTCATTACAAAAATTGACAAGAGGTTCTTAGTTAAGCTAGGTAGATATAAGATAATAAGCACTAGTTAACTCAAGGATATCTCTTCATGGCATATGGAATGAGATGGATATTACATTTTCAATAAATATGTGGCATCATATGCAAGTTCCACTTCCATACTTGTCTCTTTCTTCTCAAGTTTGTTGCAAGACTTCTTGTTATGGGTCATATATTTGAGGCTCCACTGTTGAAGTTGTCTAATACCGAACACGTGTTATATGAAAGACATGATAACATGCAGTTGTTTAGATTTCAAACCCTATTTGACTAATTTCATTATGATCTTTATCAAATAAATAAACTATTGAATTTAATTAATGCTCAAATTAATTTTCAAAGTATAGCATTATTCATACAATAGCTAGAAATTAAATAGCCTAAAGATAATAAATTACCCCTTCAAATAAGCTTTTCATTCCTTTGAAAAAATTTAAAAGGAAAATTTCACATGTTCTAGAAAGAAGCAACATATATGAATACCTAAATGACTTGAATTTTGTTTTCTATAAGTTGTTTAAGAGGTACAAAGTTGTTCGGATTCCATACATTTGTAAAAATATGCAAAATTTATTCCAATTATTCCATAGAAGCCATCCTAAAATATATAGCAAGGTAGCTGATCATAGGGGGTGTCATGTCCCGCCAAGAAATTTGCAATAACACCAAGATGATTCTTGGTGTATCTACTGGAGAAAAATATCATATATTCCTTTCAATGAGGTTTCCTTGATTTTCTTATATTGATATATCTACAGTAAATATGAGTATTGTTGTGTCTCATGTTGCTATTATACTATGTAAAAATAATTCCCATGTTTGCATCTAGCATATTTCATCAAGCTTTCTTTTCAAGCTTTGCAATCTATCTCCTCAACAATTTTCACCTATTTATGGAAGGCCTAATAAATATAAGGTGCACTATTCATCTGTTTTATTTATTTTTAGTCATCAAAATATTGTAAAATATGTACTTTTATTCATGAAAAAATGTCCTTGTTTGTTTCTCGAAAACGTTCTGCGGTTTTCTATAGTTAAGCTTTCACCCTGGAGGAGGAAAAGAAGATAGGGTTTGAGATAAACCTTAGAGGATAGTGAAGCATTGGTCTTGTAGCTCTCATGAGATAAGAAGGCTATTGCTTTAGAAACCCAAGCATTACTTTGTATGCTTGATTTAGGATAGAAGGAGACATCTAGGACACTTGTGGGAAACAAGGAGGACTTGCCAATGTTGATGCTAGCTTGATGTCAATTTTTAACGTAGGAATTACTTTTTCATCTTGATTGAGGAGAAGAGGAGGAATCTAGGACACTTGTGGGAAACAAGTGTTGAATCCAAGGACATGAAAATGTTGATGTTAGTTTGTTGTGGATATTTAGTCATGGATAGAGTTTTCATGGTTCTCCCTAGCTAGGTATTAGAGAGATAGAGTTTGTACCATCTTGGTGGTAACACTATGACATGTACATGTACTTCAGGTCCTTTACATATATATGAAATTTCAATCTATCCAAAATTGTCAAATTGTAGATTTGATTTTCATCTTACATCATATTATTCATAGTGTAATTTCCACAATTGTTCATGCCAATTTGACATAACATACGGACGAAATTGCAAAGTTATTTAACATTTAAATTGAAAATAAGAGAGAAATTTTTTTTTGTATAATATGTTGTAGTATATTGATTATCATATCTGATATATGCTTGGAAATGTGTGCCATAATGGTTGAAATTTGTTGGCATTAATTTTTATCTTTTCACTTGAGCTTCCTATCATGTTGGGTTGAAGTGAAGTGCAATATTATCAAATACTCGCTGCTATAAATTAATAATTTAGATCAACCCAAGGTCGAAGGTTCATAGGGATTAGATCTGGGAAACTACGAGTGAGAAGTTAAGTTTCAGACTCATATATATTGTCCTAGATCTCAAATTTCAAGGTAGGGAAGGGAGGGGGACATCTCTTATCCTCATTCCATCCTTTGTGGCTAGAGAATCATTGCACTTTTATGAGGGCTCTATGCATCTTATGCTTAATGGGCCATTTTCACATACAGTGCAAGCTATAAAAGTGAGATGTGTTCACATTTATACACATATTTAGGAAATATTCAAGTTATCCTTAGGTTATTTCATACTCCAAATTTGGGTCTTACAGTTACCCTTCCAAAAATAAAAGCAACATATAACCATGTCTTAATGGCCACTACCTTCTGTAGGTAAATATTGTAAGTGTTGTATGGTCTTCAACTTTGTCTAAGACTAGCATTTTTCTTTAAAGAGAAAATATGTAATTCCCCAGTCTGGTAATTGGCCCTTGCCTCAACAAGGACCATCTTATCTTACACCAGGATGGTTGTTCCTTACCAAAAATATATGGACATGGGTTGTCAGCCCAACAATTTTTATCATAGCATATTCTTTCAATTTGTTGTAAATTTTAGCTTGTGTTCGAATATTGAAGATTTCTTAATAAACTAAAAAAATATATTGATCAAGAACATGGATGTTTATCATGATGATATATATGAAAAACTCTTTAATTTATTTTCTTTGCAAATATAATATCGACGCCTACCATGTTTCTCTTCTTTGATTCTTATTTTAGTTTTGATAATAGTCTCATTTTATCTTTTTGTTTCTATGCAGAGTAGTATATGTAAGGTTAAACACTTGGAATTCATCAATGAGTCACTAATTTATGATTTTTTGGGGAGTGACTAAATATTTTGGTTGGAATTCGTGCATACGAATCATATCAATGCATGGGAAATTGTAGTGCCAGGAGAAATGCGGTGGTAGGCGCTCGAATCTACCTCCCAGAACAGAAAAAGTGAACTCAGAGCCTCAAACCACTGAGGCCTGCGTACTAGCCTCTGAGGATGGGAGAGGGCTATATAAGATCCTATCTCAGAAAAAGTCATCCAAAGGGCACGAGATGACTTATAATGGATACTAATTTTAGGCTAGTAAATAGATAGGTATTTGTTTGATTTTTATGGGTTTTGTTGGAAAGAGGAAGAATAATTTACCAGGCTTGGGATGAGACCAATTTCTTGCAAAGTTCAAGTTGGGGTGAGGTAGGCAGCAACTTTGATGTCTTGGATCAAATGAATGGTTTGAAAAGATAGCTGAAAGAACTAAAGAGGAAAAGAGGCATAAGGATCTGCAAACTAAGAAAAAAACACATAAAACTAAACAAATTCAGAAGCAGAGCACTGGCAGTGGCCAAATTCTGCCTGTCAAATTTCTCATTTGTTTCATTTGAAACAGAAGGAAAATAGCATACATATAACATTATCAGCAAAACTTACAACAACATGAGAAGAACATCAAACTCGAAGCCATAAGAATACAGCAAGTTGCACCAGAAATAATGCTTCCTTTACTGGCTTCAGAAAGATGGATATCCCCAATGGAGTGCAGAATTTTCCCAAGGTCCAACCTATAAAATGTCTCAGAGAAAATGCATAATATAAACCATCCTAACCCCTTCCCACAGCACTGCCTCTAGAAGTCCAGAGATCACCCTTCTAAAGACGTTTGAACAATTCTAAACAAGGAACAGAGAATCTAGGTAGCCAAACAACCTCTAGGAAGAAGCAGTTCATTGTTTAATTTTCTTTCTGTGAGATGAATCATCTAAATCTTGTCCATGCTAAAATACATCATGGTTACAGAATTATTAGTAGATCAATAATTACACCAGAGGTGAAACTGGTCAAAGCGGCCAAATTTAGAGGCTGGAAGGTGAAAAATGTAGGCTAAATTCTCCTATGTGGCGCTCAAGCTCTATACCGTATACTTGGACATTTTTTTGGAGCCTTCCAAAGTCGTCGACTCATGATACATTGTTGAAATCCTAGATCCTCTATCAGCTTCGTGGAGCCTTGAATTTGGAACTCATTGCCTTCAAAGCGACAATCATCCAGAACCTTCTGTTGTTTGAAGGTGGAAAGACATTTTGTAGTGTTTTTGGCCGTGCAAAGTTACCGAAACACGGTAAATCTTTGAAGCCATTCTTGAGCTTGTCATATTTGCTGAAAAATAAAAAAATATCAGTTTTCCTCCAGAATTGTCGTCATAAAGCCGCTCATCTGGATGTTCAACGCGTGAAATGAGAAAAAATACAATTTTACAGCAATTTTCAAAAATGACAAGAAATTCTAATTTGCTGCGTTAAAGAATGAAGGTCTCCATCTGTCTCATTCCTTAATAGCGAAGCCTGGTAGGGATTCTTAGTGGATCAGGCCTTTTAGGCATTCGAGGTGCCTCAACCTTGCTGGATCTTGTCCCTGGCACTTTCTGCCAGCGTGAGAATGCGGGCCAATAGTGATTTTTCATATGATGGAGCTGTCTGTCTCTATTGGCCTTCACCAACCACTTCCTACGGAATGCTGTTGACTCTCTCTGAAATAATCTATCGATGAACAATATGCGTCTCTTTGAGGCCGCTGAATTCTTCAGATCTCGCAGTCGTGATGTTTCTTGATCCTCTAGATATGTATTCGCTGCGCCTGTTGGTTATCACTATATTGCTCTAACAATTTCTGGAATTAAGTGCCAATCTAAACACTACACTCTGGATGACCTCTCGACACAAGGCAAGGATGGCTGCATCAACATATCAGTATTATAGCTGGTATCTTGGCCTCTGGGGGGCCCTCATCTGCATCGACCTCCTGCCTTTATCTGAACGCTGCCTTTTTGTCATTTGATATGAAACAATTCCCTTCTACGTGGAGATAACTATTGTTGATGAAGTCGCCAGACCTTCCTCTTCCACTGAATTGGAGATAGTACACTATCGATGGAGTAATAGGGCTCGATGGCCTCCTTCTCTGGTATGTAAGCGCCGCTGCGACATGATGGCTCCGTCTGGAGACCATCCAACTGTGTGAGCTCTCCCTCATGTGAACCTAACAGGTGGTGGCGATGCTGAAATGATGCGGAAACAGACTCCTTCTGAAAACCCCGGCCTTCGTCTTGTGCGTGATGTACACCTTGATGCCAGTAAGCGTAATGTCGCACTCTTACTCTTCTTCTTCTTCTGATCTTCTCCCTTTATGGACGTCATACACTCATGTTAAAATTTGCTTGAAAATATGGAATGCTCTCTGACGCACTCTTAAGTGAAGCCCGTCCAGCAGGTGGATCCCGATATCGCTGGCGTGAAAGCGCCATTACCTTCGACCGCCAATGATATTAAGTTTCTTCGATGGTGCGACTCCTCTTCGCCAAATGAATTAATACATAGAACATAATCCTCGAAATGGTGTAAGGGCTCCGCGTAATATACTCTCTCATTGTTGTGGCTTATTGCTCTTCTTGGAAGATGATTTACCGGTATAAGATGCCCTTTCAGTGTTTCTCTGGTGACAGGAAGTGAAATTATAAGGCCAGTTTTACTGACATTTCTTCAGTACCGAGGACAAAAAGGCGTTATCGCGGTGATGTGCGTTCGGGGCAATCCGGTACTGTAAATAATGGGCTTACCGGGCTGATCAAACAATCATTACGAAGTGAGTAAGCTGGTCAGACAAAGTGAGCTCTCCTGACATGCACCTTTTCCTGGCGAGACCTCTTTGCCAGCTGCATTAAACCACGTGGAGCAAATCAACACACTCTTCGCTCATGGTGAAATCATCTACGGCAAGCTGTAGAAATCGGTGTTTGAAAAATATCTTGATATATGGTGAAAACAAAGTTATATACTATGAAAAATGATAGATAGTGCTTGCCTTTTATTTTCAAATATTATTAATCTCAAAGCGTAAATGAGGGTATGGAGAATATAAAAAGTGGACTAAGGAGCACTAATTGACTGCTTGTGAAACAATCATTTTGGTATGGGGATTAGGGAGATTTGAACTAAGATATTCGCGGATAAGATGGGGATGTTGATCGGACTATGGTTATTTTTTAGGATGCTGATAAAATAGCCAGCAAATGCTGAGTTAAAAGTGAAATCAGAATAATGAAGCAGTCTGAATCTGTCAGGATTTTAATGCTACAGATGGTGGAAACAAACAGGTTTGAAAATTCAGCGGGTAAAGTGCCGGTCTGGAACTCGACCGACCTGCTGTTGGTTCTGCCTCGTCGATAAAAACCAGCGTTGAAAACAATGTTATTAATCAGCGAAACATATGAAATCAGTTCAAACGCCAGATGCCTTTGAACCACCTCTTTAAACGCCAGGTGATTTGTGAAATTATGAACATCCGCGCATTCAGCATAATCCTGTTTGGCCCAAACTGGCTATAGCCGATCAATTGAATAAGCTTAAGACGGACTTGCCGGAGAAATTGTCATGACCAATCGATTTTCTTGACCAGGTCTGGTTTCGGCCTTGGGGCTCTACTTGCGCTGGGATGATAAAACTGGCGTACTTCCCGGTGCGCGCGCAAAATTACTGCGCATCGATTTCAGCCCAATGCGCTGTGATTGGTTTGGTCGCCGCGCACCTCTTTTCTATCTGTCGCTGCTGACCTTCGCTACGGTCGACCTTCGTCTGGTTTGCTCTCAACTTGAGAATTGAACTATTGAAGATAACGACGCTATGCGCGCTGGATACTGAACCTTCTTGATGCAAATGGTTCAAATGACCTTCGAAACCTGCTGGAGCTATCGTTTTAATTTTTTCTTCTCCACAACTCTTTGTAATGTTTTTCTTTTTAACACTTGTCATTTAATGAACTCATCGCATATTTCTGATTTTTATGCAGAACTGATTGATGGCGATTGGTTTATTTTAGGGTGTGGCGACTTGTTGTGGCGTTGATCGCTGAAAGGAACGAATTATTTTAATTTTGCGGTGGAAAAAATACGCATTATGCAAGAATGATTAAATAATTTATTTAAAGACAATTTTGAATGAAGCAATAACAAATTATGTTTAATGATGAAAATTTGAGGTGAAAAAGGTGTGAATATATTATTTTGTGGGAATTTATTAAACGTATTGAAGCTAAATCTGAATAAAAAACTAAAGACTCTTTTTGTTGAATAATCATTTAACCATTGTGATTAAACGCAATTAACTTTGATATGAATTTGATTTTATGTTGATGAAATTTCTAAACATGGAAAACAGAACACCAAACAACAGTGGTCAATAGCATATCCCCAACGGAGTCTGGATGGGCTGGGCGAAATGAACACTATGGCGGTAGCCAGAAGTAGTCTGGCAGAGGCGGGCAAAGATACGGCTGTATGGGGATTATTCCGTCGAACAAGATAGTGATCACAGAAGAGCTGAAACCGTTGCCAAAACCGTGGGATCTGGAATCATTGTGTACGACAAAACTACTACAGACTTTGACTTATTTTATTGGTGAAACGGTTGGCGGAAATCCATTAAGCTGACGAGTGAAATCCGGCTGTGGTAGTGTGACTGGAAATCGCTAACCCGATTCTGGCCTTAAACTGGGTGTCTGGTGAAGAAAAATCAAACATACTTATGACAGGCGAATAAAGTAATGAGCATGTACAATCGCATTAAATCATGGAAAGCATCTGGGGAAGTGATTAAAGCGTGGTATTCATTCGTGGCCCTCTGGACAATCATCTCCGTTCCATCTCTGGAAGAAGACTGGCCTGCTGACGGCGATATCAACGCCAATCTTAGTGGCCTTTCAAAGATTTTTAAATTCTCATTGCCCCGCTGTCGCTGTTCTCGCCGTCTGTCGCATTACCTCATCAGGTGGAAACCTGCGCTTTGCCTTCTATCCGCAATCTTTATTGTCATCCTGCAACAGACTGGCACTGGAAAGTCTACTCCCTTTACCGTATCTTTCAGTGAGATGTTGGTTATCCTTCTTGCATGGTCTTCTCTCCATTTCTGGCGGTTTAACCCGGAATGACAGAAGTGGAAAAAACATGTCTATCACTGTATCGAAGGGGCATTTCGTGGATTTCCGGCTACAGATGTGGCATTCTATTGTACTGCTTTTTCTTATTGATTTCCTTGTTTATGTGATGATAACAAGGGCTTATGGAAGTTACGCGATAAATTTTCCTTGGGTGGTAAACGCAGTTGATATCTGGCGTCATTATACGCTGTGCAAAATTCGTAGTCAACACTGATTTAGAGGCATTTGCATTATACGTGATTATATCTGCAGGGCAACCAAAGCGGAAGATATTGTCTCGAGAAAATATTTTATTAAATGCAACATGGATTGCTTCAATCCCTTAATTAGAGATATTAATTCTTCATCAAGATCATAATGTGGCTGAAATCTTTGGTCGTTCTCAATGGAAATCCTTCTCCAAGAATAGTTTTCTTTCTCGGAAAATGGTTTAGAAGGCAAGACACCTTGTTTGTCTATGCTACGCCAGAAGATTTGTGACTGAAGCAGCTCTTGACATTCATACGCTCATAAAAGTAAGTGACAGTGAAAATAAAATATGAATCTATTATTGTGTTTTAAAATGCTGATGGCCCATGATTCTTTATGAAAATCTTCCAAACTGTTTGGCTTCTTCCTCTAGGAAGCAGTTAACAACATTCCCACTAAGTTAACCATTGTCGAATTCAGATACAAACTTGGCTCTGCTTCAAGTTCTATTTTTTATTTCTAGGCATCAAGTTAGTGGAGACAAATTCAGAGTACATATAAATATGGCTACTAGAGGAAGAAGAAAAGTATGGATACAGTGATGCCTTCTCGTCATATTGGTTTTAATGGCGTCGATTTATGTCTAAAATCTAATACTAGGTCTGTTCCGATATGAAGCACTGATCCTTATGCCCAATCAACTTGGTTTAGTTTAATCTCTTACATCATATTCTAACAAGCGTGATCCAACAAATGTCACTAGGATAAACATTTAAAATCTTGTTGGCGTTGAACAAAATAATGTGAATCCTGTTCTCTACTGAAAAATCTTTAATTGTATACAAAGACTGGGCACAGCTACAAAATGATGTTATATTTTAAGAACAAACCACTTGATTGGTGAAGAGAAATGGGCTTCTCTTATCACATCTCTTTTCATTTAAAGCGGCTTACTACTTGATATGCAAGTAGATACAAAACTAGACAAATCTGTGTACCAAATGCAGAATGATAAGGTGATGAAGAAGATGCTTATAGATAGTGGATTTGCACCTCTCCAAATACCGCTCAACTTTGGTATATTTCAACGTGTTTGTGATCTCTAAGATGCTGGTAAGATTCGGAGCAGCAACAAGAAAAATTATACATTAAAAGTATGGCACTATTCTATTGTTCAATTTATTCAATTTGATTGCATTAACATGTCTTTGATCTAATCTATGAATACGTCTTTTGATTAATATAATGGCAGTTGCCACTATCTTGTAACCATTTTTACGTTCGCCGGTATCGTGCCGCGCTCTCAAAGAAAGACAACTCTGGTAATCATCATCAGGTGAAAACCTTTGTTGATCGCCAGGTGAAGAAAAACGCCTTTTCTCATTGGCGAAGCCATATCATCGCGCCATTATTGCCGTTAACGACCAGTAGCGTACTGGCGCGGTGGAGATCTTGCAGGTGGTGAATGTAGTAGTCTTGTCTTTGTGATAATCTCCTGGAACCGTTGTCGGGTTATGTCTCGGCGTAGCCTTCTTGATGACATCTGCCCGGTCTCCGACCTTTCGTGCAGAATATAGTCCGTTTTTGGCGTGAATCATCATTCATCGCCAATGACGCTTTGTTCACGATTTCTGGAAATCTGTTACATAACCTGAATCTACTATCTTTTTCCTCCAGGCACCGTTATGACTTCTGATTAAAGTGTGGGGCATATGTGGTTAAAACCTTTGCTGGCTATATTCAGCAGGTGGTGGTAGCGGCCTGGATTATGGGATTTCTCCTCAATACGGCGGAGAAAGCCACGTTTGGGCTGGTTAAGGACAAACGTAAAGATTACCTTCCGCCGTATCGCCCAGTCCTGGATACGTCATCCATGCAAAAGCGCCAGCCGTGGGGAACAGCAAACCTCATATTGGCTTTACCTTTGGTGTATTGGTTGGATAACTGTATTTTGGTTCTGGCAGTTCAGTATTCCGCATCGCCGACTGCCCTGGTTGGCGTAGGTAGAACCGCCAGCGCATCATCGCGATGAAGTTCTTCAGGTATCGGCACACCGGGCTTAACGTATCCTGCATTGCAACGCTACCATTTCTGTTGATTTGAACATTTATCGCCATCAAATTCTACATCGATGGGCTTATCTTTGAAGAAACATGCGAAGAGTATTAATCATCCTAATGTCTGGAAAAAATTGCCATCTTTGATGCAGAAGGATGGGCTGGGGCGGGTATGGGGTCGGATGTTTCTTGAATTAGTGGGGATCTTCTGGTCGCCTTTACTTTCGCAAGGTATCTAATTCATTTGGATGGAGGATAAATCGAAGTATAATCTTAAAACTATTTCAAAATATCAAGGATTAGCATTAGTAGAACCATATGAGATGCTTATTTTATTATTCTCCACTTCTTCTTCAGTCCTTAATTGAATGTATAGCGCGATTCTCTTTTCATTGACTACCTAGAATCTTTGACAGCAATGAACATACTCGGCCTCATTGTTTGAACAATCGACTAATTTATAGAACATACTCATACATTTCACTTTATTTTGAGGCGGAAAAAAATTTCATGCAGAATACGGTTCAACATCTTTCAACATATGGGGATCACTGATACGGATTCCCTCTTACGTCTTCTTCTAATCTTTTGAAAATTGTACTGCTCTGTTTTTCTGCTTTACCATCACTATCTTTGTTGTTCTTGTAAGACTTGATTCTGCAACATACCTGAAACTTCCTAGAATTAAGTATGGAATATCTTCATGAACCTTTGGCTTATCCCCTCATTAAAACAACTGTAAATAAAATAAAAGACTCTATAAATCTATTATGTATAGTTGCAAAATCTTTTGATAATAATCCCTTATAATGATTTAACAAAATAGCATTTCGAATAACAGTGTAGTTCATCTGGGGACTAATTGAAGATGGATCGATAATAGCTTAAATAGATGAGATATTTCAAACTAAGCGTTTTTAACACCGTTTGACTTTTAATAATTTTAAAATAACTTTAATAAGTAGTAGCTAGTTCTCCTAACATAATTAATTAATAAATTTATTCATTGATTAATAATTATTAAACTAACAATTTAATTTATTTATTATTTATATTAGTTATAATAATTTTTTTTATATATTAAAATAGGAAGAAAAATAAAATAATAAATAAATAAATATAAATAATAATAAATAAATAAATATAAATAAAAATAAAAAATAAATAAATAAATAAATAAATATAAATATAAATAAAAATAATAAATAAATAAATAAAATAAATAAATAGATTATATATAATAAAAATAAATTAATAGAATAAAATAAAAAAAATAAGAAGAAAAATAAATAAATAAATGATAATAACTTTTAAAAAATAAAATAAATGATAAATAAAAATAAATAAAAATAACAAACTAAATAAATAAATCAAAAAATCGAGCAAATCAAAATCAATAAAAATAAAGATAACAAATAAAATAAAATAATAAATATATTTTTTTAATGTCTGTAAAGAAAAAACAAAATAAAAAATAAATAAAATAAATGAAATAAATAATTAAAAACAAATTTAAAATATATATATATATATATATATATATATATATATATAAATAAATTATAAAAAAATATATATAAATAATAATAAAAATATAAAATAAATTAAAAATAATAAAAATAATAAAAAATAAATAAAATCAGACATAAAAAGGCGGAAGTCACTTTGCCTGTATTTAACCTCTCTGTGGATGAAGTCTTTTTAATTCCGGCCTCTCTTAACCTGATAGATGGAAAATGATGAAATCTACTTGAGAACCTTCGCATCTTCAATGCAAATATGATGGTTAGTCACTTGCCATGTTATTCGGCCTAGAAGCAGGTAGGCAGGATCTTCCATGCATAATATTGACATGTGCAGAGATTCTTTGTGGTCCCATGGAAAATCATTCTTGATGTAAGGTATCACGGGAACAGAATGGTGGGCTGCTTTCCTACCAGCAGTCGATGGTCTGTGCTGCAGTGGGGAAGAAGCTGAATGGTAATTAGGGCTGACAGAAATTTATTTATTAGCACCTAGGACCCTAACGTTTGCTCAGGTAGTTTCATAGTGAAGGAGAAACCCATTACTAGGGATTAAGTGACTGAGATAACATTCTTTTTGGAACAGGACCGCTGTGGCACAGAGAAAGCTTGAAGACCTTAGATCTGCTGTGTTCTAGAAAGACATATGAGATGAGACTTTCCACTGGGTGAGACTCTGAGAGATCCTCACGTTCCTTGTGGCCAGGGTGTTTAGGACATATGAGTCCAAGGCAGGGAAATGGTGGGGCTAACTGAAGATGCTGGGTATCATTCTTGAAAAACTTGGTAGGAGAAAGAGCCTCAATAACACAGGCAGAACGTCAGGAAGGAATGCTTCCATCTGTGGCTAACCATGATTTTATGGGTGAGTCCAGATCAGTAAGATGGCAGAAAATATCTAGCTTATCAGCATGAAATACACGCTGGTATCATCCTGACCTCTTCCAAATCTTTAGTTGGAAGAAAAATGAGGAAGGCTTTGGATTCAAGTCTTCCATAAACAAATTAGCAACAATCGGGAAAGGAGGGAGACTATGCCTTTACTGGTTGCTCATGAATTAATACAAAGCTGAAGAAAGTGGAGGTCATGATTGACAGCCTAAATGCTGCAGGTATAGGATTCTGATAAATGTAGTTGTGAGCATCAATAAGCCTCTTTTCCAGGAGTGTGTGCAGAAAGCACTCTCTAGAGCTTCTTCTTCCTGCTAGGGATCCAGTTTAGCCTTTAACTCATTAGAAAAAAGCAGAATCATAACAGGAATTATGCAGACCTAGAAGACTTCGTTTCTTGATTAAATATAATGAAGACAGTTGGACCTCATTCGTGAGAATGCTGTGGTGGATGGGGAGAAGTATCTCTGCCAGTTTTTAGGAGATGCCAGATTCTTGTTCGAGGTGCTTCCTCAATCGAGCCTCTGCCGCCCAAATTGCAGACTCGGACCCAATGGCATCATTGTATTTTGGAGATCACTGAGATTTTTGGAAGTTCTCTGCAACTCCCTGTTCTCCAAGGCCAGTCCTTTCTTCATCTATAATCCTCCTTGTTGAAAGGATGACAGCACCTACCTTTGTGAAGCACAAGAACGACGTACTCTTAGCCATAATCGTTTAAGGATTTTGAGCTCGCTGGAACACTCAGTTACTCTGGTGGCTTGGCTGCTTAAGATAGCGGCACAATCTTTTTTAATAATGTCTTTAGTTAAGATCAACGATCTCTATCATGAATTCAATGTCACAAATAATATATGGATAGAATATTCTCCCAGAATGAGCAATTTTAAGCCTTTCTCTAAAAATATAAACGAGAAGGTCAAGAAGATCCAGAGATTGACGACATTGTTTTTGAGTTATATGATATTATTAATATATAATGGTATTCTTATTTTTATTAATGACTGCTATAGTATTACCTCCTTCTTCATGTGATGAGATCGCATGTATTTATTATTATCATTCTTGTTTATCTTTATTCTTATTCTTTACAATAATGTGTATACTATAGCTATTATTAAACCTTCTATTTCATTGCTTTGAAATCTTTTGATATGAATGAAAGTTGATTTATACTCCCTGATTCTAATTATAATTAAACAAACTAAGTTAACATCAATGATATTTGTACATGAGAATGGCGCTGCCGTTTTGTGGCGATGCCCATCAGGCCAGCGGGCCCGGTGGAAAGTGAAGATTCCGGCTGCAAACTCCCGTGCGATAGCGATGGATTAACATTCGCATCGCCCGATCTTGATTCAGCAGGCGGGTATGGCAGGCGGGCTGTATCTGGGTAGAAAACGGGCTTGTTCGTCAGGTCGCCGAAGATGATGAAATGAAAGTTCTATCAAATCGACACGCCCGCCTATTGGTAGGGGCTGAACGGTGAAAAGCGAAGTTTGTCTTCTTTATGTTCCCGATTATTCCGTCATCCCGGTGACGATGTGGTGCGGACACCGGAATCTGGTCGTCGTCGCTTTCTGGCACACCGTTCCTGGAGATTATTCCTGGGTAGCGCTCTGGTGATCAATACATCTGAAGTTTTTGGACTGGAAGAGACAACTCAATCAGGCTACGGCGTGCGTGCTGGTGGCATTAGCCACGCTGAATGGTCAAAATATCGCAGTTGACGAAGCCAGGGGCCTGCGGTCGCCTTTCAACGCTCAACTGTTGGTTCGCCCGACGACGCCGGTCGTCATCCATACAGCGGCGGTCAGGTGGATGATGGATCCACCGGGCTGTGATTCTCGATGAGTCTGGAAACTGCTGGAGATCTCGCGGGCGAAGACGGGCGAAGCCTTTAAAAATGATTCTGGTGCGTAATATTGAGATGCAATTTTAACGAAGAATAAAACGCTCCTCTGCATCTTTTTGAAGGTAGGTCAGTCTAACGAAACCCATAAAAATTTTGCGTTGAAATGAATATTTGCTCTGGGCCTCCGCCGTGACTTTCAGTACCCCAGTCTCTTATGGTGATCACTATAAATTATGCGTCTTTTTGATGTAATCACTATAATGGAAGCGTTATCAGCCATTTGAAGCCAGCAGTGTGGTTCATCATCGGGACTAGGTGAGTGGAATCAGGATGGTTACAGTTCTGTTGCTCAAATTCGTGATCATGCTGTTTTGTTTGACTGCAAATGCCAACTTACCATTTGGCCAAAACCACGGGGAATCATTGCATGGGAAGGAAATCTGAACTGTAAATGTCCTTTCAGCTTTGCTCCCCAGATGGAAAAAGGCATACAATCACAGGAAGATATCACCTTTAACCATCCATCAAACATTCTTTGTAGGAATCTAATCAGAACACAACCAAGTCTTTAATGACTAACTTGCTCCTTTCTTGAGAACAAATGAATAAAGATCATGGTATTTCTTGGTAATGCTCTAAACCAACTTTCATGAGTTTCTTTCAGCAGGATATGAGGCTCTGGGTATGAGCACTTAGCATTATACAGCTAGACTCTTTAAAATATTAAAGCACAGAAGTATAGAAAGGAGAACTTTTTGTGTAGAATAAATAAATAGACCCTTCGATTGGACAAATTATGTTAAATACTCCATATGAACAGGATGAAATTCAAATTTTTAAACACTTGACCTCTACCTATTTTATTTATTCTTCCTTCTTCAGTCAGGGAATGAATCCTTCAATTTAGAAATGTGTTCTCAAACTAAAGGCGTGAATATTTTGCGATCTCTTTTAACTGGAACATCTTTCTTAATGACCTTCTCCTTGAATAGTTGTTGTGATTTGACTTCTGGCAGTATTGACTTGGTAGTAGGAATCAACTATTTATTTCTTTCTTTTATTTTGTGGTAGATAAATTATTAGCTTGAACTTCCTTTCTTTGGATTGGATTATTTGGTACATCTGCAATTTTCTAGAATATTGCTGTGGTGACAGGCGTTCATATAACTTCACGATAGCTATAGGCTCTTCTTTAGTAACATCATGTGTAGATAATTCTCATCTCATATAACATTACTCCTCATCTGAGTGATATAAATGAAGAGCTCGGGATAACAAGTGTTTTTCACAAATACCAATATCTTGTGTCTGAATCTTGACTAAACAAATTACATGGTAAGGCATTTTAGCATACCCGGGCTGCCGTTCTTTGTGCTCATTCACATTCAGCAATCACGGAATTAGTGTGCCGAACGCGGTAATTGGGATTTGAATTTGTCGTTCAGGATATCAGATGAACCTTTCAATGACGCCGCTGAAATCGCCGGTCGCTGTGTGCCAGGCTTCTTCTTTATTCTGCTTTCTTCTCGCTTTGATCAGCTCTTTTATCATTCAAATTATCAACATCGCGGCAATCTGCATCACTAAAGATGGCGGATCTCGTGGCGAACGAAGATCTGAATCAAAACCATGGGAACTTAAGCCGACAGACTCCTGGAAGGCATATCATACAGGATGCGTGCCGCGCCATATTCGTCAACTATCGCTGGTGTGACGGACTGCGAGGACAACGAATCTTGTTGTAGAAATAATTTAAACCGGAATATCTCTTTATTTCCCATGATCTGTTGTCTTTGAAGTTTGGACAACGTAATATCTGATTTACAGCTCTAAACCATTTAGCACCTCCCTCAAATTTTTGCACAAATAACCTCTGGTGGCATTCTCTTCATCAATTTCATGTAGATCAAAAAAATTCTGCCATTTTATCAATATCTTGTGGCGGGCAACGGGAGTACCACCAAACAAGGGATCTTGCTACGATAATCAATGGCATAGGATCCAAATTATGAAGGCAAGATAAAAAGCGGTGTGAATCTAACAGCCATTTCTCTTGGTGGATTTATCATTGTCTTGAAAACGATGTCAGAATGGAGCAAGCAGTTATGAGGTGTATGTGATGAGATGGAGAACTACTGTGGCGATTCTTTGCGGCGATGAATGTCAAATCGTTTTAACATGAATATTCCGAAATGAAAGAAGGTTAGTGACATGAATCAAATGACCAGTGGACAAAGTTTGAAGCGGACTCATGATCAGAAGATGTTGGTTGCCGAATAGCGTTGAGAAATTCGGATAAGCGCCGATGAATCTGGCCTTTCTTGTTCAACTTCCCTGAATGCCAGTATTTCCAGATTTGCGTGTTCGAACGATAACGCTTTGGTTAAGTTTCAAAACAATGACAACTCAGTGATGAATAAATAAATATATTTAAATATGTTAAAAAAGCAATAGGGTTGGTGAGATTTGATAAAGGAATATTGGGTTTCAGTGGGAAAATAATTAGTATGAGTTGGGTTATACCCTTCCAGGAAGCGGATTTGGATGAGTTGAATCTAGCTGTACAACCATGAATCAGGTGTGTTGATACATTCAAAAATCAAATGGACATGTCAGTTGGCTGGAAGCATGAGCTGCTCAATCACCAAAAGTCACAGAAGACGATACGGTATCACACAAAAATTAATTACTAGTCAGTATGTATTCACAGAAAATAAATGGGAGTTGACGACGACGTTTATATATGCACTGTAAATGGCACATTTCAGAGAATGCAGGCACTTTGGACTAGATACATAGCTGGGCAAAAACATGGCACAAGAAATCATTGACGTCCCAGGTATGAGTCGCCACTATAACTGGTAACTGCAGATCCTGGTGAAAAGGAAGAACTCAAGGCAACATCAAACCACGCTCGACCTCATAGCTAGCCCTGTGAGGACGGGGGAGGAAGACTATCTCAGAGTCTATCTCGACAAAAGATCTCAGAAAGAACACAGACAGCCATAATGAATCTTGATTTAAGGCTAGTAAAATAGATAAACGATGTTTGATTTGATTACAGGAATTTGTGGAAAGGAAAGACAATTTTTTTGACTTGAGGATGAGGATCAATTTCTTACAGTTAATTGGGTAGACATCGTGCTTTGATGTCTTAGATCAAATGAATGTTTAGAAAGATAGCTGAGGAGCTGAAAAGTGCAGAGTGCAAGGATCTCTTTTAGGCAGACTTGCAAAGCTAAACAAAAGTCAGTAGACATGACAAACCAATAGACCTACCTCAAACACTCATTTGTTTAAATTTAGGCACAGAAAGTAACTTCATAGTAATGTACATGCTCAAGGCATTGTAATATTAAAATAGAAACACAAAATCCAACAAGTCTTGCAAAGCGTAGTCTTTCTTTGTAATGAAAGACAGATGCAATGAATTTTCAACTTTTTAAAGAGTCCAACCTGTAAAATGTCTCAAATACATAAACATGAACCATCCTAACCTTACCATGCCTCTAGGGTCTAAGCTCCTTGCAAGATAGGTTTTAAGTTAATTCTAAATAAGGCGAAATCTAGGTGACAGAGCAACTTGCACTACAAAGGAAGGAAAGCGGTTCATTCATTAGTGCATACTTTCAATGAATGAATCATCAGAAAAAATAAATACATGCCTAAGATACACATCATTGATTTCTTAAATTACATCAAACTATATAAATAATTACATCGGTGAAACCCAAAATAAAGACGCCGAATTTACATGAAATTTGGAAGGTGAAAAATAGGCTAAATTCCCTCTATGCGTCGCGCTTAAAAGCTCTGTACGTGGCATACTTTGTTCTTGTTTAGCACTTCTCGAAGTCAAAATCGAAACTCTTGTGACTGCGTTGGTGTTGGGAGAATACGATGTGTATATTAGCCGTCGCATTTCAATTTCGAACTCATTTTCCCCTCCAAAGCGCAATCTTTCGAACTAGCTACTATTTGGTGAAAAGGTGAACGAGTGAGACCCCTACTTCAGTGTTTTTGGCAAACATAATATTCTTGAGAACTTGATAAATATTTCGTCCATTCCGAGCATGCATGACCTGTCAGAAAAATAAAATATCAATTTTCTCGAAGAAAGTGTCCCCGATATCATAAGTACTTGGCGATACCGGGTGGCGCGGCACGTGGGCAGGCGCTGCTGTTTGCGACCAAAAATTTTCAAAAATGACAAAAATTTCTCCCAAATTTTTAAAATTTGGGTGAAATTCCATCATGTCTCCCAACTGACCAGTGACATAAGCGAAAATTCGGGTGGATCGAGGCCCTTTTCAAACATTTCAATGCTTTCCTCAACAACACCGGATGTTTATCCTAGCTTTACAAACCTCAGCGAACTAATAAGCAGTTTTTCTGCGTGAACATGTCTTTATCTCTAACAACATTGCCTTCTCCGGATGCGTGACTCCTCTACGGACTAATCTGCTGCTCAATGGGTGTCATGTCACTGATATAACTGAGAACAACTCCCAGAATCTTCTGATCTCTACAAATCCAAAGCAGATATTTTACGAATCACTCTAGTTATGCATTCCTTGCTCCAAGTATTTCTCCACTATGTAACTACTGCAATTTCTTGAAGTCGAGGTACCAATCCTCGGCTCTTCTCTGAACAGCCTCCCTGACTTTGGGCTGGGAGGGCTGCATCGCCTCGGCAGCCAAGCTCGGTATCTTGCTCACAGAGGGCCTCACTCTGCATCGGCCTCTTGGCCCTCCTTGACTTCCACCGTGGGTATCGAAGAGTGGAACCCTTCCTTTGCGTGGAGATAATGCTCACGCTGCTGGTGATCAGCGAGACCCTTCCACCCGGAGGTGGAGATAGTACTCGTCGTGATGTAAATAGGAAGGTGATGGCCTCTACGATATGCTTGTGACCATGGTGACTCCGTCTCGGGAGTCTCTAATTGGTGGCAGGCTACTACTCATCAGGGCTATCTCGGGAGAGCGGTGGCTTGCTAAGGGGGTGGGGAAATGAACTCTTGTGGCTCCTTCTTTGTGTAAAATAATATACACGAATATTTATTAAATAATAAATATATCTTATTTATGTTGCTGCAAGAAAGATATTATTATATACCTACGCAGGGTAAAATGTCCGCTCATATTCCGGTACATGAAATATGGATTGCTCATCAACACTAAATGACCATCCATGAGTCGGATGTGATGACGCAAAGCGTGAAAAGCGCCCTTCTGATAGGTACTAATGATAAGTTTCATCAATAGTGCATATATTAACGAAACGGAATGGAAAACACACTGGGCACTAAATATCTGAATTACGGTAAAGACTCATAATATATTAACAAACTGCTGTAGCTTATTCCTCTTCACGATGATTGGTATCCCGATCGCCTCGGTAGTCTCTGGTGACAGACGGAATTTAATCTGACAGGGTTTACCCGACACGTATGCAAATTTAGGATAAAAAAGTGACTATCTTGGTGGCAGAGTTGGGGCAATCATCTCACGATAATGGAAGCATAGTGACAGCCCAAAGTAATCCGACTGGGGCAGGCACGCAGTTGAACCAAAGAGTGGGCTCTCTCTGACACTGTGCAGGCCCTCCTTGGCATTGACTGGTAAGATAGTCCTTTGTCTGCTCTTGCCACATGTATCGATGAATACATGCAAACATATGGCCTTTGAGAATGAGTGTTGAAACATTATGTGGCAGAAATATATATGTATAGTGAAGAAAAAGAGTTAGTGCATGTAAAGAAAATGATAGATGGTACTTGTATACCCAATACAAATATGCCAAATGTATCAAGCATGAAATGAGGTAACAGGAAGTATAAACGGTGGGCTAAGGGTAATGAATAGAAACTTATTTTATGGCTAATCATTTGTTTGTATGGGAGATGGTTGGGAACTGGAATATTTACAGCGGATATGAGGTGGGGATAGTGATAGGACATGGTTTTTAGGGATGAGTATAAATGTCAATAAGTGTGAGAATAAGGATATTTAATGTTCTTGGATCTTTAATGTCAAAGGTTTTATCGATGCTCTCTGAAATTGGTGAAGTTTGAGCTTCAGTTTGAATTAGAAAAATATGGGAAAGAACATGGATATGGAATAGTGGTATAAAAATGGGGCATGCTATAATGTGACAAAAATAAGGTATAATAGTGATAGTAAATGGCAAGGCTTGTACATATCAATGAAATAAAGAGTTTAACTAACTTAAATTCATTTTGAACCTCTAATACCAAACACTTGGGCAGTTGGCAGAGGCCTGGGCTTATCTTTTCATTCAGGCACTAATCTCTTTGCAGCTAAACCAGGCACATAAACTCCAATCATTAAGTGAAAACTGATGAGCTTATGGAAAGTCTGTGCCAGACCAAATCAGAATTTTGCAGGCAGGAATGGTGCCAGCCTTGGGGCTCTCACTTCTGTACGTTGTTCATGCTTTGGTGTCTTTTCTCATATAATTATCTGTGATTTATTATTGAACCGCATTGGTTTATTTCCTGCCCTCCTTTTTCCCCTGTCAGCAGCAACAACTTATTATAAGTCCACATGACCCTTCGATGGGTTCTCTCCAACGCAATTGACTTCTTCTTGGTTCATGAATGCTTTCTTCAATCCTCGTGGATTCAACCGCCATGCAAATATCTTGCAAGGAATGGTTTTAATTTTTTTTCTCCCAGCTTGTTTCTTGTCTTTTTTATTTTAGCGTATTTCAATGAAACCTCATCTTTGTCTTTCTATTTGATTTTTGAGCTTGGGCGAGTAGGTGGTTGGTTTTAAGGATGTTGGCATTTGATGCAGCGTTGATGCTGGAAAGGAGGCGGTACGCTTTGAAATTTTTATAGGCGGAAAAAAATGGCAGTGTACAAATGAATTAAATAGTTTCTTATTGGCGAGTTTTAAGTGAAAGTAATATGAATATATAACGTGATGAAAATTTAATTAGGCTTATTGATGTCTCATGCTATGGAAAGGCGTTGCTAAAACATTACGTTAAGTCTAAAATAAAAGAAAACTAAAGATGTTTGATAAATAATCATTTGGCATATTTGTGAATGACATGGGCGAACTTTGATGATTTACAAAGGGAGTTTTATTGACGGCGAATTTTATTTTATGGGAAAGCAGGCACAAACCCTTTATGTTCAATGGCGTACCACCTAATGGAATCAGGACGTAGTTGAATGGAATGGACACCTAAACAATAAAATCTGAATGAAGTAGTCTGAAAGCGGTGCCAATCACGATACCAACGAATGGAGAAATGTTTGACTCTACATTTAGTGGCAACAGTTGAATTGTTGAAGCCTTGTAGGCGAGGCTTTAAAGGTGTTATGATATGACTACCTATATCGCATTTGTTGTTATACATAATCAACATGCTAATTTAGCATAATTCTCTCTAATGACTGGTCTACTCAGTTATAACTTAAATATCACTAGTATGTTGACAACAACTTTACGTTAGCAAGTATTGCAGAGAATAAAGAGTAAGTTTGCTCTTCGTTAACATGCCTCAATGATCTAATTAAGGTATGTTAGTAATGTTGTGCTAATTCCTATTTCAGATTTTGAAACCAATGTTTTACATGTGCTTAAGGGTTCAAGTTCTCTTGCAAGATATTGAGTCTCGCGAGTGTTTTTTTAATGTTATTTTTACGAACAATTTCACATAAAATAAATCTTGAACAAAAGTGAATCAAATTAAAATGCATCACCATACAACACATCAACACGGGGATTTGGTGAAGAAGTTCACCCCTCTTGGGCTACATCTCCTTTCTCCAGCTTCCATGGCTTGGGGCTCTATAATATGCTTAAATTTTGCAAAATTATATATTTACAATGCTTTTCTGCTCATAAAACCTGCACCAATGAGTTCAAAATAGTAAAAAATGGTATCTTAGCCTCCTTCTTCTCATGATTTGGTCGAAAATTGGCTGTGTTATGACCTCTACAAGTCTGCTCTACAACTTCCCCCCTAAATTTATCTAACTGCCACTAATTCGTGCTATGTGGTGACAAAAATAGTAATTGTGCCAGATTTGACGAGACCACCAAGTTAATCCAGATTAAATTAATTAAACAGAATTACTGCTAATCAAGCTCGCTTAACCTTTAAACTCGCTTAGCACTAACTAACCTGCATTAGGTGTTAATTAACTAAGATTATGGTTTGAATTGTGCGATTATGGATTAATGCTAATAACACCACTTAGCTATTAATTAAATATAAATCAAGGTTTTACTAGCACTCTTATGGCTTAGATCCTACTTCACTTCGCCTGTGGTCCGATGTTTCAGACATATGCTTTGGGGGCTAGCCCCCTCTCCCCCTGTCAGTGGACTTCGTCAAATTGAAATAGATGTGGTAAATTATATGGTTAAGATCCAAGCAGTAGGTGGACTCGTGGCATGTGTTGTTGGCAGGGGAGAGGTCTTGTATTCAACCCCTACCTGGTCCTTCCAGCTCATCACAATAATTTTGTTAGAATGTAAGGAGGACACGTCGCAGCCCTAGGCTGAGCCATATGTCCCCTCCTCATTGGCCCATCAAAAACAATAATAAAATTCCAACACACGAAAATTCAAACCAATCCACAAGTGCCACTTGGTAGTCTCCCATTATCCAGAGGAAAAGGTTAGTTGAACTTTAACCTTCCCAATCAGCATACCATGTTAGTAGTACGAACTACTTACTAGGCTCCCTATCTTCATTTTTATGCCAAATTTTACATGTTTAGAAAAATTAACATAACACGTTTTTGGGAGCATACTTGGTTGGTTTCTCACGAAATGAGTTGTGCCAGATTTAGGATAATGAGTACTACATGGTCGTTCAGGTTTTGTGGGATTCCGAGAAATTTTATTTTTTAACTTAATTATGAGCATTTGATCATTCCTCCCCACTCGAAGCTTTTGGGCCCAAAAATCTCTTTCATTACTAAACATGTGGATGAGGGTACAGTTCCCTCACCCTTCTAGTCTCAATCCACTGTAATATCCCTAAATTCAACAATTTGATCTTTTCATAAAAACTAATATTTTTCCTTGGTTCTCGAGACACTGTCTTCTTGTTGTAGACACAGTTAGGTTGCAATTTCCTAGAATTTGCAGAAAAGAAAGATATTATTCAAGAAACAAACTTGTTCCCACCTCGATCATCAATCAAAGTAAACTTGAAAATCCTCTCACCACTAACACTATCAACATGGTGAGTTTTAGCTTGTCCCATCTTGGGTTGGCTTGAATCATGATCAAATGTCATCGCCATTGCCATCCAACATCCCATTTCAAGGAAAATACATTGTGAAACCCACAAGAAGAACTTTTGAACCCAATGGGCTCTTTGTAAAATTGTTTTGGCGCTTTCTCTTTAACTTTGGCACTCTTTTGCACCGACATGTTATTTCCATTATTGTTCAATAATGATGTGGAATACTGCAAATATTTGACATCTTTTTTACCTCTTTTCAAAGGAAACATGTTAGAGCCCCAAAACATATTATTACAAACATTAGCAACTTCAATGAAATCATCTTGTTCATTGGAGGCATCTTTTTGAAAGGTCTCATTCAAAACATCACTATACATGAACATTAACAAAGCCAAATCTTGAATTACATTCACTATTCACTTCATTTCTCCTTCATGTATAAGAGACAAACTCCTCCTCTTCTTATGCACTCTAACTATGTACTCAATTCCATTCTTGAATAAGTGGTACTTATTCTCATGGAAATGAAATACGCCCTCCTATCATAAAGATAAGGACATCCAAAAATAATACCTGTAATCTCAAGCGGAACTACA
Source organism: Pinus albicaulis (assembly GCA_034641835.2). Classification (NCBI taxonomy): domain Eukaryota; kingdom Viridiplantae; phylum Streptophyta; class Pinopsida; order Pinales; family Pinaceae; genus Pinus; species Pinus albicaulis. The sequence continues at coordinate 20,349,417 of CM076580.1, read as the reverse complement.
TTAAGTTCAACTTCATCAAGAAAGTTTAAATTGATTGCAAACCTTAGGATGCAATTCCTTGTTACCTGCAAGTTTGCATTCTTGCATATACAGCCTAATGGATAAGGTCTTGGATGTATAAAGGTTTCTATATTTAACCTCTTAACCAAGTCTTAAAAAATCAAACATTATTGAGAACCACTGTCAAATAGTGTGTCTATTTTGGTATACAGTTTTGAAACAACTCTAATAGGAAAGAGATAAATTCTTGTATCATCATCTTGAGTTACATTAGAATAACTTGAATAAATAGTGCTTTCTATGTTCTTACTATTCAAACCCATTGTTGTAACCTTGGTTTCATCTCTTGAATTTAAACCTAATTCATGTTCAATGATTTCATTTGTTTTCTCGTTCTCTTTAGTTTTAAGATTGTTTGGTTTCAACTCTAGATGGAGCTACGGCAATGTTCTTCATCATGGCCATTTTTCGAACAATTTTTACAAGTGATTTTCTCTTTCTCTATTTTAATAAAACCATTTTTCTTTCATCTTCCATTAAACTTACATTTTCCTTTACCTTCATACTCAAGGAAACTATCAATTTTCTCATCTGCACTATGTTTCCCTCATGCTTCTAGATGTGTGGCTTGAACACAAACCTCATCTAATTTTGTGTGATTTAACATGAGAATAGTATGTCTAAGATAGTTGTGCAAACCCCCAATATACTTTAATAAAGTTTATTGAGAAGATAAATTGACACCCAAAACTAGTGTTGTTCTCCTATACTCTTGTGTATAATTTTGAAGACTTTGTCCCTTTAGTTGCCTAAAATTCTGTGAGTCCATAAGGGATTTTTTCATGTAAGCTAGAGGGTAAAATTTCCTTTTAATGGAAGAAACAAAATTATACCTGGACATTGAGATATTACCATGTTTTTTAATCCCAAATTATGTTATTTCTTCCCACCATACAAGTGTTTCACCTCCATTCTCAAGGAAGCCAATTGAATCTTTATTTCATCCTCCTGAAGGTTTTGAATTCCGAAATTAACCTCCAATTGACAAATCCAATTATCCATCTTCTTTGCATTCACTTCGACATTATACATTGGTAGCTAAAATTTGACATCAACTTTAAGTAAGGGTGATTTACCAGTTCCTCTTGAAGTATGTGTATCGAGAGATTGAAGGGTTGTAGTAGTGGAATATGATGAAGAGGAAGATGAAGATGGTGGTGAGGATGATCGTGGAGTTGATGGTAGTTTATTAACATCTGCATGGCCTCCTTCTCCTGGATAACCCTCTCCTATTGGAGGCCTAGAACTATATCCTTGCATCCTTAAATTCCTCTCCTCATATAGGAACTTTATATCTCAGTCAGATCAAAAAATGCATTTATGAATTTGTTGAGCCTTGCAATAGGTATGTATTTACTCTCAAATACTTTCCTTTTTCCTCTTCTTCATCCATTTTTGTGCTATAATATAATATCATGAATGGATTTTGATAAAAAATGAATAAAGTAGTCTTGATATGGTTTAACCGTCCAAACTAATTCCCATTGCTTTTATGATGAGAATAACAGATAAAAAAATAGTTGTTCCCAGAAAGGAACAGTAGGATCTAATCGAGGGAAAAGAAGGCACGACCAATTAGGAAACAAATCAGAGAGAACGATCAACTGTTCGAAATAGTAATCTGTTGCGGATCGCTCAAGATCCCCTGATCTTGAGGGATCGCATTTTCATTTTCTTTAGTTATAAAAGAATGAGAAGAATACAAATACTGAGAAATGATATGATGACATAGGAGAAAGCGGAGAATGTAAATCATACTGTATCATGTATTGTGTCATGTATCTTTCATTTTTGTATCATTTGATAATGAACAGAACATATTTCTGAAAGAAAGATCTGTATTGTAATGATTGCAATGATTAATACATAGTTTACGTTGTTGTTCATTAGATTGTTCTGGAGTAACTAAGTAGTGTTCACTAGCAGCTAAGGGCCCAGTCTCTAGTGAATTTCGTTGCTATTTTTTGTTCTATACCTTTCCATTTACTGCAAGTATATTATGCTTTTCTGATTTACAGTGAATTTCTTTTGATGATTTAGATTTATGTATTTGTTCCTCTACATACGCATTTCGAATTTATTAGTTGTTTGTTAATAGAATTGGTTTTGATTACTTAAAACATAAACTATTATTTCCACTACTTTCCTTGTGTTCGATAGTTTAGATCCAGTTGAAGGAGCTCGGTTAATGCTTCACTGCTCTCAGCTGATTGAATTATTTGAATTAAAGAATGAATCATAGTTTTGGATTATAATGCATAGATGAATTACTTTCTTTAAAGCTTCAGATTTATGATTGCATCTATATTCAAAGATTGGCTTTAGCATTACTCCTTGTATGAATAAGTTTGCACACACTGTGTACACACTTGAGATAAAAGGACTTACCCTGGTTGATAATTAATGTGAGGCAATTAGTAGTTTATAAAGAAACCTTTTAGCACCCAAAATTTTAGTGCCATTTCCGGGGAGTGTGTTGCTACTTTGAGCATTGTCTAATTGATTTTTTTTCGTTTTTATTTTTTATTTTATTTTATTTTATTTTTTATTTATTTATTTATTTTTCTTTCTGCTGAGGTAGAACTAGGTATTAAAAATGGAAGTTAAGAACCTACGGAAAGAATGAGTAAAATTCTCGCTCATCTGCCTGCTTTCTAGAAAAACTGCATGAGAATTTAAAGTAGGGATGAATGTTTGTATTTCCGCATGAATGACTAAGAGGGAAAGACCTGAAAAAGACAAAATTCCTCCCTCTAAACTTGAAAAACCTAAGGGACCGGTGACCCTTAGAAGATCAAATTTTATTGACAAAATCTTAAGAAAAGCTGAGTCTCAGTCATCTGTAGGACCCTAAATTCTTGTTGCCAGACATCCAATTGACTCCCTTCAAGTTGCAGGACCAGCATCTGTAGCTAACGCTGAGATTCACAGTAATACTGAAGGGATTGAATAGAGTTTTCAAGATACTGAGAATTCACAAACTCGTCCTTCACAAGAAGGAAATCCTTGCAACCTCCATGAAGGAGAAGGAGAAATAGGCTGTTTTGAAATGAAATTATCAGAACCTAGATCTCCTGAAGCAGTGATTGAAAAAAGGACACCTAGTATTGTAGATCAAGGTAGTGCCATTAGAACTATTCCAGCCTCTTATAGACATCCTAGGAATAACTCTCCAGCTCCACATATCCCTGAACAATACTTGCATATTTTTGACCAAATGGCTAATAACCAGCAACCACAAACTTCTACATTGCAATACCCTATTGTTGACACAGCTGTCAATGCCCCCATGAAGGCTATCCCATTACAGAATATTCCTACCTTTCCTGAGCTAACTTCAAAAGATCCTGATGCATTCCTTTTTGAGTTTGATGTTTTATGCAGGGGCTATGATTACACTATCAACCCCTAGAAGCTAAAGCTATTCCACTCTAATTTGAAGGAAGAAGCTCTACGTTGGTTCATGGGACTCGGTGGAGGAACCATCAATGATTGGGACCAAATGAAAACATCTTTCCTTAAAAAATATCAATATTATTGCCGAACTAGACAATTAAAAGATGAAAATTTTCAAATGCTAGCCAAGCCTAGTGAGACTCTGGAAGAATATGTAGAATGTTTCCAATATAATCTGCAAAGGTCTCCTTATACTAATCTGCCTGATAATGTTTTAAAAACCACACTGATTAGAGGTATGAAAGACCAATGGGTAGAGACATTAAACATAAGGGGTAAAGGTGACATTTATCAAGAAAGCTATAAAAATATTATAGATTTGTGCATCAAGTGTTCTAGGGGAAGTACAAGGCTGAAACCAGTCAGATGTGATGCAAGCTCTAGAGATAAAAAAGCCTCAGGAGGAAGAATTACACGAAGCGAAATCGCCAATCTGCTGGAGGATTTAAATACTGATATCCTAGGGACCATGGCGACACAATTGGATGCCATGCAAGCTAAGAAAAAGAAAGATATAGCAGAACAGAATTTGGATATTTTATGCCCTCGTTGTAGATAGAAGCACAATCATAAAGAATTTCCCCTATATATGATACGGACATTTTCCATATGCACTAAAGAGCACGCTACAGAAAGTTTCCCATCACTCCCAGGATTGAAAGCAGTTTTCAAGGAAGTAGAAGAAGGAATGGAACCAATATATCTGTTGAACTGGTGTCGCCAATGGCAGGCACGTCAGACAAGTATGCCTACCAATCCATCTTCATTTTTTTCCCTCCTCGCAATATAATTATCAACAATATTCAGGGGCGGCATGGAAGAATCAGCCACCTTTTTTGTCACCTCAAGCATTTTTTATGCCACCATGGCCCAATCAGTCAAATCCAAATAATAATTGGCCAAATTTCCCTTATCCACCACCATTCTGGCAAAACAACCCTTATTCCTCCCAATGGTCGCCTTCCACCTCACAAAATCAGAACTGGAAATCAAATTGGCAAAGATTTATGAACCTACCTATAGGGACAAGTCCTCTGTATCAACCAACTTTACCAGCACCTTACACATTGCAGCAGAATCCTCAATCTAATATACAACTGCAACTTCCACCTCAACCCAACCTAAATATAAATAATAGACCAGTTCAGTTAATACAAATCACTGATGGTCTAGACCCTAAAGATGAGTTGAAAGAATGTAACGAGCTTAAGTTGAGATCTAGATGCATAATCACTCTAGATGAGTATAAATATTTCCAACCAGAAAAACCACACACAAATAAGCCTCTGACTGTAGATGATCAAGAAATAAAACAAGGGGAGGACATAGTGAGACAAAAAAATCCTAAACAAATCGTAACCACTTCCCCCCCATTCCCAGAAATATTGTTGATACCACGCCCGATTGAATCTCTTGAATTTTATCTTCTAGGTGAACTTAAGAATATTTTTATAAAAATCCCTCTCCTCTAGGCTATCCAAGACATTCCAATAAATGCTAAAACTATCAAAGAGTTGTGTATAAAGAAGTCTGTGAGGAAAACAAAAAAAACCCCTACTTTCCATGTTGTCGAGACTTTGTCTGATTTATTACTAGGTAAAGAGACTCCTGTAAAGTATGAAGATCCCATAAACCCCATTGTCATAGTCCAGATAAATGACCATTCTTTTCCCAGTGCTTTAGTGGACTAAGGGGTAGCCATTAATATTCTCACAACTACAACTTGCAACATTCTTGATAACACAGCCTTAGAACCAACAACTACCTTACTAGCACTAGCTGACCGCTCAGTCATTAGACCAGAGGGAACATTACAGGATGTGATGGTCTCTGTTGACACTTGGGAATATCCAGCGGATTTCTTGATTATTAATCCTAGGAAATAGCTATATGGACATCCCTTAATATTAGGAAGGCCTTGGCTAGCGACTACTAATGTTTATATCAGCTGTCGGATAGGAAGTATGACTATAACCAAGGGGAATGATGTGAAAAATTTAGCTTTATACCCTCTTGCTCAGCCAAGCTTGACTATCCTAAAAACTAGGAAGCAACCTGCAACATAGTTAACAGAAAATATTCGGTCACCATTGACTATGGTAGATGCCCTTGAATTTAAAAACCAAACTGAAGATGATGCCATTAATAATTTTATTAATCATCCTACCATAGTATTAAGTTCAAAATGTCACATGATTAAAACAGTCCTTGACAACGAAATTGAAGAAGATCCCCTAAGAGATATCCATGATCAAACAATACCAACAACCACTATTTATAGTAGCAAACCTATCAAAATTGAGCCAGGGAAGATCCTGAACATAACAGTAATCTAAGTAATGACCAGCAACAGAAAATTATTCAAGTCCTTAGGAAAAATAAAGGGGCCTTCACTTGGGATTACTCAGATATGAAAGGGATTGACCCTCAACTATGCATGCATCATATCTACACTGAAAAGGATTCAAAAACAATTTGAAAACCTCAGCGTAGATTAAATCCTCACCTAAAATATATTGTTAAAGAAGAGCTTAAAAAACTGTTAGATGTGAATTTTATCTATCCTATATCTGATAGTAAATGGGTTTATCCATTAGTTGTGGTTCCCAAAAAAAATAGGAAATGGAAAATATGCATTGACGATAGAGAACTCAACAAGGAAATGCAAAAAGACCACTTCCCCTTTAATTTATTGATTAGGTCCTATATATAGTGGCAGGGAAGAAATTTTTCTCTTTCATGGATGGCTTCAGTGGCTACAACCAAATTCAGATTTCTCCTGAAGGCCAAGATAAGACCACCTTTACCTATCCGTGGGGAACATTCGCCTACAGGGTATTACCTTTTGGATTGTGTAACGCACCTGCCACATTCGAAAGAGCCATACTCAGTATTTTTGCAGACTTGATAAATGAAGGATTGGAGGTATACATGGATGATTTCACACCCTATGGGGATGAATTTGAGCAAGCATTACAGACATTGGAAAAAGTTCTGGAATGGTGTATTTCTACTAGCCTATATGATGATGACAGAAGGCTTGATCTTGGGTCATTACATTTCAGCAGCTGGAATTCAGGTAGATCTGACAAAAATATAGGTAATTCTCTTATTAGCTACTCCCTACACTCAAACAGAGGTACGTAGTTTTTTGGGATTTGCTTGATATTATCGTAGATTTATCAAGAATTTTTCACAGATTGCTGCAACATTATATGCCTTAACAGAAAATAGTGATTTCATATGGACTGAAAAATGTGATACTGCCTTTACAGATTTAAAATGGCTAGTATCAACAACACCAGTATTACGAGGTCTGAATTGGGATATACCATTCTAGATTTCATCAGATGCATCAGACATATCCATTGGAGTAGTTCTTGGAAAATAAGAAGACAAGAAACCCTACGCTATATATTACATTAGCAAAACCTTAACCCCTGATGAATTGAATTACACAGTAATAGAGAAGGAGTTTTTAGCTTTTATTTATGCTATTAAAAAATTCAGACACTATATAACTGGATACCGTGTAATTCTGTATATGGATCACTCTGCTATTAAATACTTAGCTAATAAACCCATTATGAATGGAAGAGCGACACGTTGGTTGCTACTTTTGTAGGAATTTGATGTAACTATAAGAGATCAATCAGGGAAGGAAAACCTTGTGGGAGATTTCCCCTCCCGAGTGCCAAGAACGGATGATGCAATATCAGTAGAGGATCAGTTTCTAGATGAACACCTATTTTTTGTAACCATGAAAACACATGGTACGCAGATGTGGTGAATTATTTAGGAGTGGGAAAACTACCTAAACATTTGACACCTTGAGAAAGGAAATCAATAGTACAACGCAGCACTTGGTTCTCCTGGATTGGAGGATACCTCTCTCACACAGGGGCCGATATGCACATCCGCAGGCGTATTAGGGAAGATGAAATTTATGATATATTAAAAATATGCCACGTTGGACCTTGCGGTGGACATTTTGTAGACCACAGAAATGGACATAAAATTTTACAAATGGGCTACTACTGGCCCATGATTTTTAAAGACGCTAAGAAATTTGTTTAGGCCTGTGATAGTTGTCAAATAATGGGTCTCCTTCACCAATCTGATGAGATGCCCCTGCATCCACAACTGGTCATAGAACTTTTTGAGCGTTGGGCATTAGATTTTGTTGGGCAAATCAACCCATAATCCAACCAAAAATAATATATATTGGTTGCAAAAAAATATGTAACTAAGTGGGTGGAAGTGGTAGCATTACCTAGAGCCACAAAATAAACTATGATAAAATTTATTTTTGAAATTTTTGTACGATATGGGTTACCCAGAGAAGTAATAACTGATGGAGGGTTGCAATTCGTAGGCCACAATATTGTTGCTACACTGAAAAATCATCATGTTATTCACAGAATCACCTCTCCATATCACCCACAAGCAAATGGGCAGGTAGAAAGCACCAACAAAGTAATTGAAGGTATTCTAACAAAGACAGCCTCATCACACAGACAAGACTGGGCTACTCGACTGCCAGAAGCCTTGTGGGCATATCGCACAACTTGGAGGAATACTACTGGATACTCCCCATATAAACTGGTATTTGGTAAGGAACCTATTTTTCCCATAGAGTTTCAGATACAAACACTAAGGACAACCTAGGAAGTGGGACTGGATTTAACTGAAGCCCAAATTAATAGATTACAACAAATAAATGAATTAGATTAAATTCGGATTTCGACTTTGCAACATACTGCATTAATTCAACAACAAAGATCCAAATGGCACGATTCTCTGATCAAGAAAAAGAAATTTCATGAGGGCGACTGGGCACTTCTCTACGATTCTCGGTTTCAAGACTTCCCTGGCAAATTGTAGACTAGGTGGTTAGGTCCCTATGAAATAAATGAAGTACATGACAATGGCACTCTTACGTTAACCACCATTGATGGGTCTGATTGATCCTTTAAAGTAAATGGGCATTGGGTGCACCTCTACCAAAGACCATTTACAAGATAATCTTTTTGTCAACAAATATGCAAAGACTACACCATCCAAGTTTAGCTGCAGAAGATAATCCTTCCGCAGCTTCATCTTTGTATAAATTCATTTTTTTCTCTTATTTTTGTAAATAAGATAGCTGATTTAATTTTTCAATTGCCTATTTTGTTGTTCCCTCTTCAGAAACAACACTTTTTGGTTTTGTTGTTCCCCCTTTAGAACAACACTTCTTGGTTTTGTTGTTCCCTCTTCAGAACAACACTTTTTGGTTTTTTTGTTCCCTCTTTGGAACAACACTTTTTGATTTTGTTGTTCCCTCTTCCAAACAACAATTTTTTATTTTGTTATTCCCTCTTCGAAAAAACACTTTTTAATTTTGTTGTTCCCTCTTCGGAACAACACTTTTTGATTTTGTTGTTCCCTCTTCGGAACAACACTTTTTTATTTTGATGTTCCCTCTTCGGAACAACACTTTTTGGTTTTGTTGTTCCCTCTTTGGAACAACACTTTATGATTTTGTTGTTCCCTCTTCAGAACAACACTTTTTGATTTTGTTGTTCCCTCTTCGGAACAACACATTTTGGTTTTGTTGTTCCCTCTTCGGAACAACACTTATTGGTTTTTTTGTTCACTCTTCGGAACAACACTTTCTCATTTTGTTATTCCCTCGTTGGAACAACACTTTTTGGTTCTGTTGTTCCCTCTTCGGAAGAACACTTTTGGTTTTGTTGTTCCTTCTTCAGAATAACACTTTTTGGTCTTGCTATTCCATATTTTGAACACCACTCTCTTCTTTTTTTTCTTGTTCTTTTTTGTGTGTTTTGAACAACACCCTTGTTATATATTTTCCAAATACTTCTAGTTCAATTTTTTCAGCTTCATTTTTTTTATTCCTTTTATGGCCTGTAGTATAGTACCTTCATGCGGACAAAGACTTATGGATTTTATTAAAGCAAGTGACTATTTTTTACATTATGATCTTTGACAAAGACAACTTCTTGATGACAGGCTTAAAACAATTGAAAGGGACACAATTATTTATATTTTACTTTACTATACTGATTTCTACTGTATATGATACTGATTGATCATCTTTACCATGTTGTTTCTACTTTTCCTAGTTATAATTCTCTCTGTCTATTATAAATGGAATTATGGGTATAATTTTTCTTATTATTAACATGTTTCAACTTCTTACACCATCCCTACCCTTAAGGAGTTGTTACACAGTAATTTGTCACCGTCCCTACCACTCCCCATCCCGCACAATGGAGGACCCATTTTGTGACCTGTGAACATTGTCATGCCTTGAAAACATCATCAATGCATTCCTCTAAGCATGAGCTTCATTTTCCCTAAAGACATCTCCTTGCAAAATCATGAAAAACATCCCTTTTTGCATTGGCGCGGGCAGACAGTTCATCACTCGCGCCAATGAGGAAAATCCTGCAAAGAGGTCGCGCCAACTGGCGCTCTGTCCCAGAGCAGTAATCGCACCACCCAATTTGAGGAATGTTTTTTAAATAAATATGGCGGAATTTGAGTTCCAAAAAACTCAGAAACCATTGCCTATCTTGAGTTGGGAGGTTTGGCTGCGGAAGTTCTATGGAAGGGAAGTGGTTTTGCCACCTCCCATGGAACCTTCCTTGTCGATAGGGCCAATCCCACAATAATAGGGATCCCAACTCCCTCCTTCCCCATCTATAAAAGCCTGCTCAATTCCATGGCAAGCTAGTCTTGAAGTGCCTAAGCCTTGAATCTCCATATTCCCAAGAGCCTTTGTGCTGTAAAGAGCCCTCTTTTTCCCTTAAGGCCGACTCAAGTAAGGAGACCATCGTCGAGAGACTCTGGAGAGGTTTTCCCTTTCCTTGGCGAGCTTTGCGAGACGTGAACAACTGGAGACCCATCCGAAGGAGACCACGACGTCAGAACTTGGTTGTAATCTCTCTTTGTTTGTTATTTAATAGATGATTATGATTATGGTTCCACTCTGTTTTCCATCATGTTAATATGAGTAATATCCTTTCTGACTGATATTTAGTTACATATGCCGGATTTTATGCTTGTATATGTTTGTTTCTTGCATGTGCAAGTGTTCATCCGCGGAGATCGTGGAGGGATCGTGATCTGCCGAGGCTGAGGAACGGGGACGCTCTCTTCTTTAGATCATAGCATTGGATTCCAGGTAGGCTTCCATCTTAGTATTTTCATTCGTAACTAGGAACTTGCGTCGTAACATTGTTTGATTGTTGCTAGACCCCTGCTGGGCTACTAGGGATCGCCTCTGTCCGCAGAGGGGATTTACCTCCTCAACAATTTGGCGACTCCGCTGGGGAGCGTCTAGTTTTCACTGTCTCGTTTGGGTTGTCTCGTTTTGATTGTTTTATGGTTTTCCTTGCTTGGTTGGCCTTCTGGGCTGGGTTCTTTTGTGTTTTGGATTTTGGTTCAGCTCCAGAGGATTAGATCTGACCTTTGCTTTTTCGAATTTTCACCTTTTCATAGTTGGATTGATTGGTGCGAGTTTAGCCCTGACAGTCGCGCCAGTTGGCGCAAGTTGCCAGTTCATCACTCGTGCCATCCCTTTTCTGGCGCGGATTACAGCCAGACAGTCACGCCATTTCCTGTAGGTGGTAGGGTTACCCTTGTTCGGAAGTTTCTTTTGGTCAGTACTTTGCTTCTAGGTTTGTTTTAGATTCATCTTGAAGTGGGAAGTCTGGTCTTGGTTGGGAGAAATTCTTTGTTTTTTCATTTTCAGGAATTGGCGCTTGTTGTCAGTTAGAAACCCGCGCCAATTGGCCATTGGTGCTAGTTGTTAATGTACAAGTCACGCCAGTTGGCGCTAGTTGTCAATGGACAAGTTGGGCCAATTTCAGGATGTGTGAAATTTGAGATTTTTTTCCCTAAATCCTTCACCAGTGTGTCTTTCCCTTCCGGCCTTTCCGCTGTATGAGCATAGATTACATTGCTCATTGTTTGGAGTGTCTTATTCCCATGATTGTTTGATGTAAAAGGGAATGAATGCCTTGTTTTGATCTCTTGCTTTGGAAGTCCTTTTTGTGTTCAACCGCAGATGCCTTGTCAGCTTTTGAGGGATTTTGTCACAAAGTATTTTGAAACAACGATTGCATTCTTAGTGTTTTTTTTACATCTCTTTTGCATTCATCCTTCGTTAAGAAGATTTGCGTTTATTTAGTTTTCGTCTGAAAGTGTTATTTTTGTTAAGATGCATTAGATCACATTGCATTGAAAAGTCTTTTTGAGATTTATCATTGAACTTAGATCACATTGTTTAATGATTGAAAACTAAAAATCGCTTTGAGTGCATTCTCTTTCATTGAAAGCATGCATTAAGTAGATTCTCATTTCATCGAAAAATGCATTGAGTGCATTCTTATTATTTGAAAAGAAAAAGGAAATTGTGCATAGATTACAATTGCATAGTTTTCGGAAGAAAAGGATTTTGCATAGATTACATTGCATTATTCGCTTCGTTGAATGTTTGAAATTACTTTCGGATGGTGAAAGTCATCTAGTTTGGAAAAGTTTCGTTTTCAGTGTTGTTGTTTGTTGCATCATTGTTTGAAGCTATTCCCTTAACTAGATAGCATTCATGGAATTGAAATGATTTATTTTCTCATATAGCTACATATAGGAGATTGTCAGATGACATATGGCAGGGCCTTGAAATTGAAACTTAATCAAAGATCAACCATAAAATTTACTCAATTTACCTAAGGAAGCATTGAAACATTAACGAAACATTTAGAGGTCTAGGTTAGAGACGTGTTCCGGCGTCGTTAAACCTAGTAGCTGTCGTTCGCCTCTTGGCTTTATCGCTAGTATGGACTTGCGTCTCGGGGTATCGTCGCGTATATAAAGGGAGGGAGACCCCACTAGGTTTCTATCCTTTATCCGTAGGAAGCCAAGTCTACCGCCCTATACCCGCGATACACCGGACACAACATTCGGGGAGATTGCCTGCACGTACGTTAAGTCCTTGGTTGATTTCTCTTTCATTTTGAAACCAAGGTGTATATTGCAGTTCACGGATATCTGGTACACCCTTTGCCTAGCATTCCCGAGTAGTCATTTCGATCTTTTCTGACTCTTTAAATTTGAAAATGTCATCAAGCGCTTGTTCTTTCACGCTTGTTTCCAATCTGAAAGCGATAGAGTCACTTTACTCGTTTCTTGACTCTTAAAATATGAAACGATAGAGTTTTGTTTCAATGTTTTAAAAATTAACTGCCCACGAAATATTCCCGGTTAAAGTTAGTTTCCTTAGGGTGTTGTTTCCTTAGGGTGTTGTTCTAAAGATCGTTTCTAATGGGACCTCTTCTGAAGTTCACCAACCAAGGAATCCCCTCCGATGGGAATCCTGGTCCTTTTCCTCCTTTTGAAAATGTTGGTTCTCCTTATATGGCAACATTGTCCCTTCCTGGGTTAACTGTTGGGTTGTCTGTTTGGTTGTTCTCAACCTCTATGGTCCCGAATGTCTCAGCTTCTGTTCAATCAGTTCCTCCACCTGAACAAAATCATGTTGATTCCAAGGTGGACCTCTCCCTTTCTTCACATGTTTCTGCGTCCTCCTCTTCTACTTCGCCTAGTGAAAGTCTGGATTCAAGTAACCAGGTGGCTAAGAAGAAGAAGAAGAAGACAAAGAAGAAGAAGTCTGATAAGAGAGAGGCTAAGGTTGCAGCTGCTACTTCTAATGCACCTCCTCTTGATAAAACTTCCAACCCTCCACGGAAAGTCAAGTTCCCTTGCATGTTGTGCATGGGAGACTCATCTCTGCCCGTGAGACTACCCTGGCATTCCCAAGGTGCTTGAAGAATGGTCTAGCGGTCGTCCACCATTGCCTTTGGCTTCCGGGAGTCAGGTTGGGGGCACATCTTCATCTAGTGTTGGTAAAACTCCTAAGAAGCAGGGTAAGATTACCAATCCCTGTAAGTTGTGTGAAGGGCTTCATGCCATTCACCTTTGTCCGTTTATGGATCAAGCCAAGCGAGTTTTGGCAACCCAACCGGTTTCACACCACGCCTTCCACCCGGGTTATATAACGGCTTGAGTCCTCCGCCGCTGATACTACTTCGCTTGGTCAGTCATCCTTGGTCAATCCCGCTCCCTCAGAAATTCAAATTCAGAACTAAACCCGATCAACCGCTGGCTGTGGGATCGTTGAACCGGCCCTTCGCGGTGCAATCTGTAGTCTTTCCATTGAGAGTGGATCTCATCCCCCTTAGGTTCTTCTTGTTTCTTCAGATTCCTCGGACTTGGAGAAAGATTCTCCTATCCCTATACCTCAAAAAGTTGCTCCTCCGCCTCCCGTGATGGAGGTCGCGGAGGATACTCCTCCCACCTTCGAGATGGAGGTCGTGGAGGATGCTCCTTCTTCTTCTGTAACACTAGGGAAAAACCTTCTCAGTTCGATGGTAGCCCCTCTGAGTATTTTGGTCGCTTCCTTTGATTGGCGTCGACTCACAGGATACCGCCTTCCGTCTTATGTGCCTTTCGAGATCACAGTACAGGCTTTTGGTCTAGTCGTACCCAGCACCATTATAGACGAAGGCACGTCTGTTAGTATTCTATCCTCAACTACTTGGCAAGCTTTCGGTTCACCGCCGCTTGCGCCTGTTACGCAGGATCTGTTGGCATTTAACAGAAGAACGAGTCAACCGTTAGGGATCCTTCCAAGGTTACCTGTTACTTTGGGAGGTAAAACCGTCCATATGGACGTGATGGTCATTCTAGGCCCCTTGGATTTCAATCTGCTCCTGGGGCGCGATTACACCTATGCCATGGGAGCGCTTGTCTCCTCCCTCTTTCGTGTGGTCTGTTTTCCGCATGAAGGAAGGATTGTGACCATTGATCAGCTTTCATTCTTTGGTCCTGATGTGGTAGCTGGCCCACCATCATCCCTTCCTGGTTTTTATCCACTCGTTGTATCTACCTCACCGCAGGTCAACTATGTGGCTACCTACCCCATGCCTGTGCTCAGTGATGGTGCCGTTGTGCATCAAGTGCTGGGGGCATTGGGTCCTGACTTCCAGGATGTTTTCCTTCCATCGGGAGTGGAACTCTTGGAAGCGATGACTTCTTTTTCATTATGATGAGGTCGTCAGAGCATGGTTCCTTGTCTTGTGTCAAGCTCCTTAAAAAATGAAACAAGGTTGTCGGAGCATGGTTCTTTTCCTGTGTCAAGCTCCTTAAAAAATGAAACCAGGTGGTCGGAGCATAGTTCCTTGTCTTGTGTCAAGCTCCTTAAAAAATGAAACAAGCTAATCGGAGCATGGTTCTTTTCCTGTGTCAAGCTCCTTAAAAAATGAAATCGGGTCTGGTCGGAGCATAGTTCCTTGTCTTGTGCCAAGCTCCTTAAACCATGAAACAAGGGTGTCCCGAGGATAGTTCTTTTAATGTGTCAACCTCGTTAAAATAATGAAACATGTTCCTGTTCAATTTGAGTCTTTGATAAGTTCTCGTAAAATCCCAGTAGAGTCTTTCTTGGCTCTCGTACTTTGAACCTTCACTCCATCTGCCTTTCATATGGACTGAAGCTTGGGGGGCATGTACCTTGAATTGAGTCACCATGCTGGGGGCATGCTTACTTTTTTCAAGCATAGTTTGTTTCTGTTTCAAGCTTGTGTAAAAATGAAACCGGTTTTAAAGCATAGTTTATCTTTGTTTCAAGCTTGTGTAAAACTGAAACCAACTTCAAGTAGAGTTTCTTGATTTCAAGCTTGTGTAAAAACGAAACCTTTCCCATTTTACCTCTTGTGATTGCCATTTTATCAGCCTGGTTTTTCCAGATGAGACTTGGTTTTCTCACTCCATCGTCACTATCTGCTTGGCCGATCATATGCCTTCACTTGGTTGTTTTACCCGTTCCTGAGGAACCACTACGATGAGTGGTCTTTGTTAGCTAGCCTCTTGACCTTTATTTGTTTTGAGCATTTTCATCATTACCGGAACCAGTTGCTACCCTTTATACCACTTGTTCCTCCAGGAGGAGTCACCTTTCAGCTCTTTTCTGACTCTCTAAACATGAAAAGATTGCCGAGGCCCTTATCGTTTCAATCTCGTTAAAATGGACACGAATCGACATCTACCTAGTATACATTTACCCCTTTTTTGGTCTGGGATAGATTGATTACGAAAAAGGAATATCCTAGCCTATCACGACTAGGAGGTTTTCTCGGATATTGTTTTCTACCTTTTCGGATATGAGGGACTATTTATGAAAAGGGACCTTTGGAGTTTACTTTTCTACTGTATTTTCAAACTCTCTAAACATGAAAAGACGCCGAGTTCTTCCTTTGTTAGACTCGTTAAACCCTAATGACATTGGATCCAGTCGAAATGACGTTATTCGATTTTCTCCTTCCTAGGACTCGTTAAATGCACTAGGATGGATTCGCCCGAAGGGCGGACTTATATTGCAAGCATATGCTATCCCCTTCAAGCTTGTTATCAAAAATAATTGGGGTACTCGCCAGAAATGGTGGGGGAAAAATGGAACCATCGTTGTTGTCATCGGCAGTATGTCGCTCTCGAACATGGCACTTGTCTGCATTCGTGTCGGGTTGGGGACATCTCATCTCGTTTCTTCACTTTGCCTCCGTGGGTTTGGATAATCCCTTTTGACCTCTCCTCTGCTCATTTCCTTGTCACCATGACCTGGGAGTCTCAGTGTAAAATCTTCTCTTAGAATCCTTTGTCGTGGGTTTTATATGTTCAAGAGGATTGGCCTGCAGCTCAGCCACCAGCATCGGTTCTCATACGATCCTGATTCACAACAAAACATCATGTTCCTCTGTCTCGTGTCGATGATGTGGGAATCATTATGGCCCACCTTTGATGAAGGTCACTTCCTGTCGACTTCAACTCATTATCCAGGAAGCTGATCTAGAGACTCCTTTATGGTACCTTGGAGCCTGCATGCCTCAATAGCAGGTTCGTTGCATTCGACGTGAGGTTTTCATCATTGGCCTCCGATCGAGTGATTCTGTGGGTGTTCGACGCCAACCCATTGATTCACACACCGTAGATTGTACCTGTAGTACCTTGAGGGCCATTTTCATTATTGGTGGTTCCTCTCGCGTCTGTTAACAACTTTCATCATTGGATGGTAATCAAACGATGTTACTGCATGTTCGACTTCATCTCACATATTCACATGCTCGAACTTGTACTTTGTTTGGGTCGAGATGAAGCGCAAGACCCTGGATTGTGTCTGTTGTAATCCAGGCTACGATTGTGGATTATTATCATTATGTATATGACTCATTGCTTGGATGGCTGCGACCATACCTGAGTCTATTTATTTGATCCTCGTTGGATGGTTGCGCCCATACCCTGGATCCGGATTATAGTGTACTCTGTTTCGGATGGCTGCGCCCATACCACATATACATTATATACTTGAGATATCAGTTGTATCTTTCTGCGCAGGTTTTCCGACGGCGGGCCTTCAGTTGAACATGTTCTCGTAAAGAATTTCACCCCTCTCTCTCTCGAGCCTCATACTTTAGGGGGCATCTGTTACACAGTAATTTGTCACCGTCCCTACCATTCCCCGTCCCGCACAATGGAGGACCCATTTTGTGACCTGTGAACATTGTCATGCCTTGAAAATATCATCAATGCATTCCTCTAAGCATGAGCTTCATTTGCCCTTGAGACATCTCCTTGCAAAAATCATGAAAAACATCCCTTTTAGCATTGGCGCAGGCAGGCAGTTCAGAACTCGCGCCAATGGGGAAAATCCTGCAAAAAGGTCGCGCCAACTGGCGCTCTGTCATAGAGCAGTAGTCGCGCCACCCATTTTAGGGACTGTTTTTTAAATAAGGATGGCGGAAGTTGAGTTCCAACAAACTCACAAACCATTTCCTATCTTGAGTTGGGAGGTTTGGCTGCGGGAGTTCTATGGAAGGGAAGTGGTTTTTCCACCTCCCATGGAACCTTCCTTGTTGATAGGGCCAATCCCACAATAATAGGGATCCCAACTCCCTCCTTTCCCATCTATAAAAGCCTGCTCAATTCCATGGCAAGCTAGTCTTGAAGTGCCTAAGCTTTGAATCTCCATATTCCCAAGAGCCTTTGTGCTATAAAGAGCCCTCTTTTTCCCTTAAGGCCGACTCAAGTAAGGAGACTATTGTCGAGAGACTCTAGAGAGGTTTGCCCTTTCCCTGGAGAACTTTGCGAGACGTGAACGACTGTAGACCCATCCAAAGGAGACCACGACGTTAGAACTTGGTTGTAATCTCTCTTCATTTGTTATTTAATAGATGATTACGATTATGGTTCCACTCTGTTTTCCTTCATGTTAATATGAGTAATATCCTTTCTGACTGATATTTAGTTACGTATGTCGGATTTTATGCTTGTATCTGTTTGTTTCTTGCATGTGCAGTGGTTCATCCGCAGAGATCGTGGAGGGATCGTGATCTGCCGAGGCTGAGGAACGGGGATGCTCTCTTCTTCAGATCATAGCATTGGATTCCAGGTAGGCTTCCATCTTAGTATTTTCATTCGTAACTAGGAACTTGCGTCGTAACATTGTTTGATTGTTGCTAGACCCCTACTGGGCTAGTAGGGATCGCCTCTGTCCGCAGAGAGGATTTACCTCCTCAACAGGAGTATTGAGCCTCCCTCTATTTATCATAAAAATATGTAATGAAAACTAATCTACAGATAGAGGATAAGGGGTCTCATTAAGAGCCAACCTACCATGTTCATAAGGATGTAGCAATGTTACATTACCACTATGGCCACCACACCAGGGTTATGGTCCATTGGATGGCTAAAATATCCTTGGAACATGAGGTCTCATTCTGAGCCAGCCTGCTCACTGTTGCTACTTCTCAGTGAATGGAAGTGTGGTTATCTGGTTACCATGACAGCACACTAGTCTCTTCCGTAAGAACAACAATAAAAATTTCAATTATAAATTAAGGATCTTGGCTCACATAGGTTAAAAAACAAATTTGTCAAGGCTATGGACGCCTGCTAGCAATAGAATCTCTGCTTATGGTATTGAAGTTCCATTTCCACAATCAATAACTCTTATAATACTCTCTTCCCTTTTATCTTTATTTTCGAGAGATTATTTCCTCTGAATACTTCCCTACTTTGAACGTTTATGCATTTGTTTATGTTTTTACTCAATCATATATCATACACAGTCAGAATATCATAATCAAAGCCTTCTTTTTTTTACAAATTGATGTTCCCTTTCCTATCATTTAACTTGTCATCAACCAAAGATTCTTGTCTCTTATCATTCATTATCATTATACACCATGCTTTTACTCTAACCATATTTCTTATTGTCCCGTCATTCATCTACGTACTCTGTCCCATTTATGGCTATACTCTTTATCCATACATCCTGCAGCCGAAATAGTCATTTCCCGTCTAGTCGGTCGAAGGCAACCTCTCATTTCGGAGGGGGGGAGGACTTCCATTAAGCATGTGCTATCACTATTTCATTAACTAATACGATATCCCATGATTATGCAGCATGTGAAAATTTAACAACATCAGCTATATTTAGTTGTTTCAAGAACTTGTTGTTCTATCGCTCTAAGTATCGTTGTGCTATTGTGCTTTTCAATATTGTTCTGCTTTTCAAATTTGTTATTCTTTTTGGTATTTCTGTGCTTTCCAGTATCACTGTGCTTTTCAGTATTTCCATGCTTTTCAGCATTGCTGAATCTTCCCATTACATTCATCCTTTGCAAAAGAAAAAAGAATTCAAACACTATGGGTAGTAAGACAGTGCACCATGAACCATTAGTATTAGAAGTCTCTGATAGAGCAAGAGAAATTCTGATTCGAGTAGGATGGATATCCTATCTTACAACGTTTCAGCCCTCAAATGAGGAAATCGCTATTGAGTTTCTACAAAATTTGCAGAATAGGGAATCCATGGTAAAAGGCAGAAGGATTATAGTTACAGACGCTATAATAGCTGAGGTAACTGGGCTGCTGGCAGAAGGCACCACATGGGTACAAAAACATGTATCGATACAAGATGCGGTGGAGACCTTCAAAGACAAAGGTGAAAAAATGGTCAGAAAGACCAAAGGCATTCAACCATCTTATCTCATAAAACCATGGAGGGAATTAGCAAGCATCATCCAGAAATACATTAGCTTTGATGGATGTCGTGATGTGCTAAGGCCGCGACAACTCAAACTCTTCGCTGTTCTAAAGCAAAAACTTACTGTTAATTTTCCATCCCTTTAAATTCTTTATTGCACGATACTGTTGCTAGAATAAGACGGGCTAGGCACCCTGAAACGGTGGTAAGTCACCATGGATAGATTAGAATGATCATTAGTCATAGCCTAGTCCAATACGACTTGACTTGGGACGGTTTCATCATGGCTCTAGAAAGCATATAGAACCCTGTAATTCAATATCCCACAATTGCGAAATAAAGTCACCAAAACCCTGTCTCAAAAGGAAAAAGGATTGCCCATCCCAGGGTTGAACCTCACAAACGCAGGAGTTCTATAAGAATCGATTAGCCAAAATAATGTCTGTAAATCTACAGGACGAAAGCAATCAACCTCGTCAGACATCCAACCCAGTTAGGGTAGGGGATTTTGAGTCTGAACAAGAAACACCCGGTACATAGGAAGAGCCAGAAGCAGTTGTGTCAGAACCAGAACAAGAAGAAGAGCCCGAGGAAAAGGTTGAGCCAGAAGCAGAACCTGAAGAACAAGAACAAGATTATGAATTGGAAGTTGAAGCTAGACCACATTTTGAGGTAGGAATAGCTGAGGTCCTAGTGAATCTCGATGTACACATGCAACCTCGAAGACTTTTTGGCCCTATGAAAATGGAAACACAAGCCCTAGAGAATTTCGGGCACATAGAAACTCCTCCATCACAAGAGGTTGCAGACACAGAAATTGCACAGGAATCTAATAACCAGTCTGGTGATACAATTTTTTTAAGCCAGGAGAACCCACAGAATTCTGTAGATATAGACATTGGTCATGAATCTGACAATGAGTCAGGAAATACATTTCCTTTGGAACATAGCGCTGGGGGTCAACAAGAAACCTTAGAAACAATTGATAAACCTGTTAAGGGAACATATGCTCCTCGAAAGAACTTAGGAGCCAGGGAAAAACTTAAGAAGTTGTGACAACAATACCAGAACCTCCAAAAGACAGTTAAAACGTTACAATGAAAAATAAAAAAATGGAAAACATAGAGCACCACTCCTAAGGTGACTTTTGTAGCAACATAAATACTAAAATGCGAAAATAAATCAGTGGGGATTCAAACAGAACTCGTTTCCACTAGAACAATTTCCACCCATATTGATTTGCATGAGAACATGGTGAATGTAGCTATTCAAACGGAGGGTTGGTCCTCTCACAATAAGCAAATACAAATTGAAAAGGTACTCTTTCACAGTATTAGCACCCAAACAGAGAAGAAATCTAAGGATTCCTCGTTAAATAAGGACCCTATTGTTTTAAATCTCCAGGAATAATTAACGCAAGCTCAGCTTGCTTTAGAATAGCACATCAACAGACAGTCTCCCCGCAAAAATACCAGGAATTACAAAAACAATTGAGAGGATTAGCTCTAGCAGAGAATGAGGCTTTTGATAAGGCTAGATAGGAAGAAGAAAAAATGAACAGAATGAAAACTAAGCAGAATAGTGTCAGGAATCAATTGGACACCATTTGTTCATTATATTCAGATATATTTACTTGTCGATCTCCTGCTACGAACTATGCCTTTTTTTTATTAGAACGATATTTATTCTTAAAAATACAAGATATTAGAGCCAGCAAGCCAACTGAGCTTAAGACGATGGAAGATTTTATAAATTTCTATAAGATGCATGGAGTAAAGGTCCGAAGGCTTCTTTGTGAATTTTATTTACACAATTTCATATTAGATAAAGAAGTGGATGTGAATCGTAGCCCTTTTATTAGAGATGTTCAATTTCAGGCTTTTATTTCCTTTGCAGTCAACCAACTCAAGTGGTTGAAGGATTATAATTTTTTCCAAAGACAGGAACACAGCTGGGATATTTGGGTAAGAAGTGACCCTACTCACCCTCTGCAAGTGTTTTCTAAGCATAAAGCACTAATGACACATGAGGGCGTGACTAAGAGTTTAGGGCCCATACATAAGGAACTTGTGCTGGAAGGAACAACATATTTCCTCTCCATTCAAGAAAGATCCCTAGTTGCATCCAAAATGAGATGGATGGTTTCAAGCAACAGTGTTAAAGATAGAGAACCATTTAATTATGGAAATTTCAAAGTTGTTGCCACATGGTTAATCCCATGTGACCACTTTATCTTAAGAGGAGGACCTTATTGGGTGGGATGTCGCTATATATGCCCCATTATTTGGTATCCTCCTGAAGGATATCATCCTGACTATGAGTTACTAGAAGGACAAGAAGCGACAACCTTTTCACACTTGGCATGACATCATGGTCTCAGGCCTATTATAGATAGACCTTCTCCAGCCTACTCTTTAACTTCTTTGCATCAGAATTATTTATTTTTCATGAGGACATGAAAAAAGGTAAGCAGGGGAGTATGTTGAACCTTGCAATAGGTATGTATTTACTCTCAAATATTGTCCTTTTTCCTCTTCTTCATCCATTTTTGTGCTATAATATAATAATATCATGAATGGATTTTGATAAAAAATGAATGAAGTAGTCTTGATATGGTTTAATCATCCAAACTAATTCCCATTTCTTTTATGATGAAAATAATAGATAAAACAATAATTGTTCCCAAAAATGAATAGCAGGATCTAATCGAGGGACAAGAAGGCGCGGCCAAATCAGGAAACGAATCAGAGAGAACGATCAACTGTTTGAAATAGTAATCTGTTGCGAATCCTTCAAGATCCCCTAACCTTGAGGGATCACATTTGCATTTTCTTTAGTTATAAAAGAATGAGAAGAAAACGAAGACGGAGAGATGATATGATGACATAGGAGAAAGAGAAGAATGTAAATCAGACTGTATCATGTACTGTTTCATGTATCTTTCATTTTTGTATCATTTGATAATGAACAGAACGTAGTTCTGAAAGAAATATTTTTATTGTAATTATTACGATGATAAATACATAGTTTGCGTTGCTGTTCATTCAATTGTTCTGGAGTAACTAAGCAATGTTCGCTGGTGGCTAATTGCCCGGTCTCTGGTGAATTTTTCTGCTATTCTTTGTGCTATACCTTTCCGTTTACTGCAAGTATATTATGATTTTCTACTTTACAGTGAATTGCTTTTGATGATTTAGATTTCTGTATTTTTTCCTATGTGTACGCATTTCCAATTTATTAGTTGTTTCTTAAAAGAATTTTTTTTTATTACTTAAAGCATAAACTGTTATTTCCACTAATTTCCTTGTGTTCGATAGTTTAGATCTAGCTGAAAGAGCTTGGTTAATAATTCAGTGCTCTCGGTTGATTGAATTATTTGAATTAAAGGATGAATAACAATTTTGTATTATAATGCATAGATGAATTACTTTCTTCAAAGCTTCAGATTTATGATTGCATCTATATTCAACGATTGGATTTAGTATTACTCCTTGTATGAATAATCTTGCACATACTTTGTACACACTTGAGATAAAAGTACTTACCCTGGTTGGTAATTAATGTGAGGCAATTAGGAGTTTTTAAAGACACATTTTAGCACCCAATAGAATTCTCTCTCATCTTTTGTCATGGTAGATTCTCCTTCATGAGACATGCTCACTAAAGAAACAACCTGAACTGGAGTATGTGCTGGTGTTGAACACTTTGATAACCTTTCCCTTCTTCCTCTTGAGCCAACTACAAGGATTTCAACCAGCTTCCCTTCTCCTATTTGTATTTTAACCTTGTAAGCATCACAGAAACTTGCAAAACATTGGATCCCTTCTTTCACAACAAACCTAAAGCTCTGATACAAAAATTAATATGGTTAAGGTATTTCAGTAATGTTCTGGTAATTCCTCTTTCATATTTTGAAACCAATGTTTTACATGTTCTTAAGGGTTCAAGTTCTCTTGCAAGTTATTGAGTGTCGTGAGTAATTTTTTATGTTATTTTTATGAACAATTTAACATAAAAGAAATACTAAAAAACAACAAATAAAATTATAGTACATCACCATACAATACATCAACACAAATATTCGATGAAGGAGTTGACCCCTCCTAGGCTACATCTCATCGGTCTAACTTCCATGGCTTGGGCCTCTATATTATGCTCAAATTTGCAAATGTTGTGTTTACAATTCTTTTCTGCTCCTGAAACCTACACCATTGAGTTCAGAATGCTCAAAAATGCTACCTTCGTCTCTTTCTCCTCATGATTTGGTAGAACATTGGGTGAGTTATAACCTCTACAAGTCTTCTCCATAATTTCCTCCCAAAATTTAGCTAACTACCACTACTTTGGGCTACCAGGCGCCAAAAATAGTAACTCTTCCATATTTAGCAGGACTGCGAAGATAATAGAGATTAACTTAATTAAATAGAGTTAGCTCTAATTAAGCTCGATTAACCTTCAAACTATATTAGCGCTAACTCGCCCGCATTAGATGTTAATTAACTGAGAATATGGTTTGAATTGTGCGCTTATGGATTAGTGCTAATAACACTACTTAACTGTTAATTAATCATGGATTGAGGTGTTAATGATGCTCTTAATGTTTATTACCTCTTGCACTCTGCTTGTGGTTCAAGGTTTCGGTCATATGCTTCGGGGGCTAGCCCCATGGTGTTGCCCCCCTCTCCCCCTATAGGTGAACTTCATCAAATTAAAATAGATGTGGAAAATTATATGGTTGAAATCCAAGTGGTAGGTGGACCGATAGCGTGTGTTGTTTGCGGGGCATAGGTCTTGTGATCGACCCCTTGTCTGTATTTCTGGCTCATAACAATAATTTTTCTATACTGTGAGGAGGACACATGGTGGCCCCAGGCTAAGCCACATGTCTCCTCCTCACTGGCCCATTAAATCCTATAATAAAATGCCAACACACCACAATTCGAACCAATCCATAGCTGCCACTTGGTAGTATCCCATTAGCCGGAGGAAAATATTGACGAGACTTTGATTTTCCTAGTCAACATGCGAAGTGAGCAGTACAAGCTGCTGACTAGGCTCCTTGTCTGCATTTGTTTGCTAGATTTTACCTGTTTGTAAAAACAAACAGAACATGTTTCTAGGAGCATACGGTGTTGGTTTCACATGAAATTATTTGCGTCAGATTTAGAACGAAGAGTACGACGTAGTCATTCAATTTTCGTATGATTATGATAACTTTGATATTTTAGCATAATTCTAAGCACCATATCAATCAACCTAGTACTGAGAGGGTGTGTACGTGAAATATTTTCAATTCATGTGTTATGCAACCAACTCGTAAAATATTGGGAATGATAGGGAGATACACTAGTGTTATAGCGACCTAACATCTTGTAACCTTGTTTTTTTAATTGTTTTACAAAAGTAGTTCCAAACAAAATGATAGAGATTGTGAAAGTCTAGAAAATTTTGCAGGAGAATGTTGAAATTTCTTTTGTAAGTATCCATAAGAAAGGAGACTATATTTTCATTCAAAATCCTATGGTTATTTAAAACTCAGAGTTAATATCCAAAAATAATAAAAGTGTGATCATATATCTTAGTATTATCCACATACTAGCAACTTCATAGTAGAAATCACGGTGATCTAGAATTACTATGTTACCCTTTTTAATCTTAGGACCATAAATAAGCACATTTTCTACCAAGATAGTTATAAAGTCATTTAGATCTTGGATTTCTAACTTTTACGAAGATAACCAAGAATATTTTCCCTCTTTCTAAAAGAGAAAATTCAAAGGATGTACTAAATCTTGTGTTTATGTTTTTGTGTGTGTAGAAATACCAATTGCGTCTAATGTGACTCAGTGGGGCCGCCTCATAGCCTTACTCAATTGCTTCATTATGGACTGTAGATGATAGAATATTTCGACAGATGATGAGATTACATAAAGGGGGAAAAGGTGGTGTTTCGTCATTTGGTGCAAAATACTTGAATTTGGTTATTGGAGTAAGTTCAAGTTTAGGCATTAGGGGACTAGACGCAAGCACTCCCAGATCCCTTCAAATGTATAGGTCTTATCATTACAATGTCTCTCGATTCCAGACATATATTTAAAATTATATTATATGAAGGTTATAACAAAAGTTTTTTGTTGTACAAGTTTGGCTCATGAACCCCCAACTCAAAATTAGTCCACACAATAGTTTTAATTTTCCTGATGACATATGATCCTCCTTTAAAGCCACTCTTTTCTGCTATAGGTCTTTGATGATTCCTTTTTTCATAATCTATATTTGTATTTTCATAGCCCTTCAGAAAATATACTTTTCATGTTTGTATTCATAAGGTATTTGATGATGGCTTTGTTCATAATCTATATTTTTTCAAAAGATAACCTTTCAAAAAATATAGTTTCCTTATTTGTATTCATAAAGGTTGTAGTTTTAAGAAAATTATCAAGCCAAATAGAATTTTGTTAAAATTAAAAATCTACGATGTTATGTGACCTAAATGGATTTTTAGAACTTGATGATCCTAAATGTCATTTGATCATGGAAAATTTAACCAATATTAATTTGGAAACTGAATCACTAAGATTGTATACATATGCTGTCAGTACGTTATTTTTTTCAAAGCCACTACTATTGTATATTGTGTACATATGCTTTCAATAGGTTATTTTTTTAAGAGGCGCTACTATTGTATATTGTGTCCGTGACAACATGCATCCAAGTTCCCCAAGCAATATCAATGGTTGTGGAAAATTGAGACTATTTCGATTTAATTATGTGCGAGGTGTATACGCTACATTTCCCCCTTTCATTCAAACTATAGTTGAATTTTAAAAAATGTGTATTCTTTCAATTTCGTTTTCATTTTACATATTGTACTTCTCAGTATTAATTTTTTAAGGATTTCTTCAATCAGAATCAATTTTCATATTATACTATTTTTGAAATTGTAATTATGTTATTACGTTTTGCTCGTAAGTTAATATTCGTATTTTTCTTGAGGCTTTGGAGTACTAGTCTTTTTAAATGTTTGCCTCTTGTCTATTGCGACTAATCCTGAACTTCAAGTGTTAATAATCTCTATCTGGTTGAGATGTCAATATTCTTCATCTAGTAATTATGCCATCGATGACCAGTTTACTACGCATAAAGCTAATAGTGGCATTTTACTTTCCACTACCAATAATTACTTTATTTTTCTATGAACTTGCTTTTGGTTCTTCGTAGCTTGCCTATAAAATTTCCTTTGGTCTAGGTCTTGCTGTAAAGTTAATAAAACTCATTTAAAAAATGATGCTAACAACAAATGATGTTAATTGAATTATGTTTTGCTACTCACTTTTTGGAGTGCAGTACTTCTTGTGTTTTCAAATTTTTGGAGAAGTATTTCTATACGTATTTTTAGAATTTTACCAAAAAAGAATTGAGGAGATGCATAGTCTATACCATGTACAATTTTTTCTTTTTATATGAACTTAATCATATAGCAACTTGTAACATACATTGTCTTCATTAATATGCTGGTACATATTGTCTCATTGTTTTTTATTTATTTTTATTGAGATGACACACTCTTTAAAGGGTGCTAGCTCAATGGAAGAGCACCTTCCTCTCAAGCAGGAGGTTGGTGGTTTGATTCCATCTTGCTCTAACCTAAATTAAATATTCACATTTTCTATATTTTTTTTAAATAGATCTTTTATTGTCTCTATGGACACAATAATTAGGATTAAACTGAGAAACTAAGACTATAGACATATTGTCTCTATATTGTATCTACATAGACAACACATTTTTAATTGTAGCTATAGTCTCTTAAGAGACAAAAAGGAAGTGTCTTTTAAGAGATAATAATACTTGTATTCTATGTTTTATTTATAATGATAATTTTTTTGGACAATAATTTGAGAAACTCACTTAAAAACAATATTTGAGACAATTTACAAATTTGCTTTTGTCTTGAATTAAGAAAATTTACTCAAAAATAGTCTCAAATATTGTTTTAAAACCCTCCTCTATGTAGTAGTGTTACCAGCATATTAAAAATCAGCTATCACTGAAGATCCACTGCAAAAATTCATGACTAGGCCTGTGAGAAGTGGGGTTGAACAGAAATATCTTGAGAAAGTAATATATGTTAAAGAATTAATCATTAGGTTAGTTTAGAATTAGTTGAAGATTTAGTTAGTAATCAGTTTCTAGATTCAGTTTCTGACATAATTGTTTCTAACTTGTATAAATATATATCTCTCCTTCAATAAAAGTAATGTAGTGTCACTGTGCTCTCTGTAATTCTCTATTGTCTGCCTCTAAATGTGCCTCTAAAACTGGAGACGCTCCAGTTAGCTCTGCCAAACTTGGAGGCCGCTCCGAATTTGGAGATTTCATAGAGATTTTAGATTAAGATAATTTTCTCCCATGAGTTGAACTCATCATTTGGAAATTTCGAATCACTATCGGTAAATACCAGCTACCATGAAAATAAAATATTGACATCTCAAAGCAAGAGATATATTGATTGTGCGGCTTTTCCATTTTATACACTGAAGATGGCGTTACTACATTATAGGCAGTGGACAGTGAACTATAGCTACTGGCAGAAGAAAAAGCAAAGCTATTTCGTATATTCTGACATGGACTATTGACTGCAGAATACTTCGTATCATAAGATATGCGAGACAATACAAGCTAGTCATCGCAGGCATGGTTGACAAACAATACAACGTCTTATTATAAAATTTAACTGAGAGATCTACCTTCTCGTGTACTCCAATGCGTTTTACTATCTTCGCCAGGTTATACCATTCAGTGCCTCGACCCAGGGGGATCGTCGTGACCAATCCCAGGGCTGTGGCCAAAAGGTTGAAATGGTGAAATAGTTTTCTTCACTTCATGTTGAGCCGCTTCAGATTTTAGAGAAGGAAGTAATTCCTGAAGAAGTCCATCAGAACGCTGATCTGAAGCATTCGACTTTACAAATACAGCTGGCTTCAAGTTAGCGTCTAAACCAGAATACTCTTCAATGTCAGCTCTTTTGCCAAAGGGATCCTTCGGCTCTAGGAACACCTTTGCAGGAGTCCTTTCCTTGACCAGTGGGTAACTAGTTGCAGCAGTCGCTTTAACCTGAGAATCGCTATTAAGAGAGAATGGGTTGAAGCCCATAATCCGAGCAGCCTCACCTAACGGTGCTGCAAGCAACAATATGATAATTATAATAAAGTTCTTCATAACTCAATTGATTTACGAAGAAGAGAATACAGGAGACTACACTCAGATGCGTCTCTACAAAACGACTGCAGGCACGGCTATTAATAAGAACTCGACTAGTGAAATGTTTAGACCTTGCCATCCTATTTATCTATTAGTTCTAAGTTCCATAGATTCCTGCCCTGCACTGCCGAATTATTTTATAGATTTCAACCATAACACTAACATTAGAATAACATTTATTCTTGTAAAGATGGATTTCAACAATCGTAAAGTAACGCCGACAATATGTTGCAAGTATTGAGATTGCTTTGTTATACAGCCAGATTCATGAATTCTATAGCATTTTGTATATGGAGTTGCTTATCAACGCAACCGACCGTTTCTTTTTCTGAAATTCAGTAAATTTTTTTAGAAAAATCAGATAATTAGAGTGTTTTAGCAGTTTCTTGTAAGCCAGATTCATGCATTCAGTCACGATCCCAATCATTACTGTTCATGTAAGCTATTTTTATTTCTCTGTTTATGTATTTTTTTATTCTCTTGTACTTTGGTCTGGAATCTGGATCCGGATACTTCTATACTTTAATATCGATACTTCTGTTTGCGTGCGCATCACAAATTCCATTAGATTTGTTTGACAGAATCTCAAAAAAAAATGCCTTTATAGTTGTTTGTCAATCCACGAGAGCACCAGTACATGGCAGACAACCTGCGCAGAAAGGGAAGCCACCCACATGGCATGTGTTTCTTCTTTGTAATTAGTCTCAACTCCTACAAGCAAAAATGAACTTCCAGTTTCAAATTTTATAGCTCTCACTATGCGTTTAGCTGCCCTTATGATAGTTTTTCTTGAGTGTTATTGAATATTACTCGTATAGGTTATTTATTTACCATACCTCATGTTTATTTATATTTATATTTATTTAAATTTTAAAATATTGCAACTTTGATGGGAAATATTTATGTTTTTAAATATTTTAATTTATCTATAAAATATGGGTTTTCGTTTTAAAGATTCGTTTTACAAATATTTAATTAAAAGAAATATTTTGGATTTTGATTGTTTTTCCTTTGATTTCGGAAATGGTATTGACTTTAATAAAGAGTAAAGATGTTTAAAATTTTACTTAATTTGGAAATTCAATGTGGTAATTTTTTTTGTTAAAGGTAAATTTATGATCCATTCATTCAAGTTCACGTATATAATTTACTATCCATTCAAATTATATAAATAATACATAGTTGTATTTTAATAATTAATCTCAGCGCATTAATAAGTTAAAAAAGTTATATATAATAGTTATATAATATTCAAGATTAAGTTAATGTTTTATGAGACATTAAAAAATGTAAAATTTATTATTTTTTGAAAACATGACATACCCTACATCTGGGTCAATACTGAACTGTAAATTACGCTTCCAAGCACAATAATAAACCCTACAATTAGAATAACATTGATTCTGGTTAAGATGGAATGGCCACATGAACCTCATAAAATAATACAACCCACGGTTGGGCAAGCCCACCATATGTCTAAAATGGTTGGCTCCATGAAATATGTAAGATCTCATTGAGTATATGCCCTGTTGTGTCTTGCTAGAAGAGTAAGGGACCCCATAGTGGACGTCTCGGTTGAGGCATAAGTTAATTGCTATTGTGTGACTTGCAGGTTGTTACACCTAGCCTATGTTTATAGTGGCAGCCAGTAAAATTTGATAATGGGTCTTGTTCAAGAAAACTCAAAATTGTGAAGAAGCATGCATGTGAATGCATGTGAATTTATTGATGACCTGGACACTTTAAATGTGGTTTATGATGATGAGCTTCTTCCTATACTTTTATAAAAAATCCCGCATTTCCAAACACGAGTTACTGACACAAAGGCATACATGTGACAAATCTCCAAGAATACCTAGTTGGTGCTAATATTGTTTATATACACATCAATAGTTTTCTCCGGTTAGATTGACTGTTGGTGTATATACACACTACTATTTTCCTCCCGCTAACATTCCATTGTAGGTTTATATGTAGAGATTTCCAGCTTATAAGTGTCCTTTCTTTGCCTCAGTCATGCAAAATATTAAATTTTGTTTTGTTTATCTTATTAATTCATTTTTTTTCTTTCTTAGACTGTAGAATGTTCTCAAACAACATATAATATACATTTTCGTCGTAACTAGCTGGGAATTTTTAGATTTTAAAGAAAATTTAAAGCGAGATCATGACAGGTTGATCTGACATAGAGTTGAAATATTTAGATGATGATGTAGCCTTGATTTTTCTTATACTGATATATCTATTCTAAATATGAGTATTGATGTGTTTCCTGCTGTAAAAGAAAAAATCCCCTGTTTGAATATAACTTATTTCATTTTCTAGGTCTGGTAACTTTATTTTCAATGGTTTCAACTCCGTCTACTCAACATTTTTCACCTATTCAGAGAAGGCCTAATAAATATAGAGTGCACTCTCTGCGGTTGATGATGACATAGAGTTGAAATATTTAGGGTTGATTATGACATATTTATCATGAAGTATCGATGTATGCCTTTTGTTTCTGTTATATTTAGCGTTGATCGGTCATACAAAATATGGAATTTCCTTTTGTTTCTCTTATACGTTCCCTTTCTTTACCTCAGTCATACACAGTATGAAATTAGCTTTTGTTTCTCTTATATGATCAACCATACATCATTATCAACTTCAAATATATTTTTTTTAAATTAAAAAAAAATATTGTATTTTTTACTATGTGGTATTTCCCCGTTGTATCAGGAGCATGTCTTTTCAAAGATTTGGTAAATCTGTATCCTGGTAACTTAGGTTAACATACATTTAAGCGTATTAGGTCAAGAATCTCTATTGACCTCTGCTTGTTGTTGAAAAAAGAAACCTTCACATGTTTTGTTTGTTTGAGTGCACAACCTCTTGTACACTCTGGTCTCAATCTTGAAGTCAACCTTGAAGTTTAACAATCCTTGCACTGTGTCCTTTTAAGATTGATGATGCTCCATCATTGACTCAAATTGTTCTTTTGTGGCAAATCTCACACAAGTTGTTATCCTCATGCAGTAGGCCTTTCATAGGATCCTCTATAGCCTATACATGCATCCTCTACAATGCATGAGGATATGAACATTTGTTATAGATGAGGAGTTCTTAATCATTAAATACAGCCATATAATATAGGATTTTGATTACATAATTTGAAAGGATATTATTAGTTAAGCCAAGTACAGATTAAAAAACACTAGTAAGCTTAGGGATATTTCTTGATGGCATTTGAAATGATGAGATGGGTCACCAGGTTCATCACGAGGCTCCACTCGCATACTTGTCTCCTACTTCTAAACTTTGTTGAAGGCCTTTTTGTTAGAGGTGATATATATGAGGCTCGATTGTTGACGTACTGTGACACCAAACACATGTTACATTAAGTGAATGAGACCGTGAAGTTGTTTGAATATATATTCACCTATTATTGTTGTTCAGAAAGGAAAACTTAACATGCTTTATGAGTGCACAACCTCTCGGATGCTCCTTTCGTCTCAACCTTGAAGTAAACCTTGAAGTTTGACAATCATTGCACCATGTACTTCAATATTGACAATGCTTCATCATTTAAGAAACTTGGTCTTCTATGCTAAAGCTCATACAAGTTGTTATTGTCATGCACTAGGGATTTATTAGGATCCCCTACACCTTATACATACACCCTTTCCAATGCACAAGGATATTAACATTTGTTCAAGAGGAGAGTTGTTAATCATCAAACACAACCATAAAATCTAGGTTTTTCATTACAAAAATTGACAGGAGGTTCTTAGTTAAGCTAGGTAGATATAAGATAATAAACACTAGTTAACTCAAGGATATCTCTTCATGGCATATGGAATGAGATGGATATTACTTTTTCAATAAATATGTGGCATCATCTGCAAGTTCCACTTCCATACTTGTCTCTTTCTTCTAAAGTTTGTTGCAAGACTTCTTGTTATAGGCCATATATTTGAGGCTCCACTGTTCAAGTTGTCTAGCACCAAACACGTGTTATATGAAAGACATGATACCATGTAGTTGTTTAGATTTCAAGCCCTATTTGACTAATTTCATTATGTTCTCAATCAAATAAATAAACTATTGAATTTAATTAATGCTCAAATTAATTTTCAAAGTATAGCATTAGTCATACAATAGCTAGAAATTAGATAGCGTAAATATAATAAATTACCCCTTCAAATAAGCTTTTCATTCCTTTGAAAAAATTTAAAAGGAAAATTCCACATGTTCTACAAAAAAACAACATACATGAATCCCTAAATGACTTGAATTTTTTTTTCTATAAGTTTTTTAAGAGGTACAAAGTTGATCGGATTCCATACATTTGTAAAAATATACAAAATTTATTCCACTTATTCCGTAGAAGCCATCTTAAAATATGATCATTAGGGGGTGGCATGTCCCACCAAGAAATTTGCAATAACACCAAGATGATTCTAGGTGTATCTACTTGAGAAAGATATCATATATTCCTTTCAATGAGGTTTCCTTGATTTTTCTTATATTGATATATCTACAGTAAATATGAGTATTGTTGTGTCTCCTCTTGCTATTATACTATGTAAAAATAAT
This sequence comes from Pinus albicaulis, assembly GCA_034641835.2. Taxonomy (NCBI): domain Eukaryota; kingdom Viridiplantae; phylum Streptophyta; class Pinopsida; order Pinales; family Pinaceae; genus Pinus; species Pinus albicaulis. The sequence goes on along the minus strand of CM076580.1, from coordinate 20,315,951 downwards.
TCCCATGTTTGCATGTAGCATATTTCATCAAGCTTTCTTTTCAAGCTTTGAAATATATCTCCTCAACAATTTTCACCTATTTATGAAAGGCATAATAAATATAAGGTGCACTATTCATCTGTTTTGTTTATTTTTAGTCATCAAAATATTGTAAAATATGTACTTCTTTTATTCATGAAAAAATGTCCTTGTTTGTTTCTCGGAAACATTCAACGGTTTTCTATAGTGAAGCTTTCACCTTGAAGGAGGAAAAGAAGATAGGGTTTGAGATAAACCTTAGAGGATATTGAAGCATTGGTCTTGTAGCTCTCATGAGATAAGAAGGCTATTTCTTTAGAAACCCAAGCATTACTTTGTATGCTTGATTTAGGAGAGAAGGAGACATCCACGACACTTGTGGGAAACAAGGAGGACTTGCCAATGTTGATGCTAGCTTGATGTCAATTTTTAACGTAGGCATTACTTTGTCATCCTGATTGAGGAGAAGAAGAGGAATCTAGGACACTTGTGGGAGACAAGTGTTGAATCCAAGGACATGCAAATGTTGATGTTAGTTTGTTGTGGATATTTAGTCATGGATAGAGTTTTCATGGTTCTCCCTAGCTAGGTATTAGAGAGATAGAGTTTGTACCATCTTGGTGGTAACACTATAGCATGTACATGTACTTTAGGTCCCTTACATATATATGAAATTTAAAGATATCCAAAATTGTCAAATTTTGATTTGATTTTCATCTTACATCATCTTATTCATAGTGTAATTTCCACAATTGTTCATGCCAATTTGACATAACATACAGACGAAATTGCGAAGTTATTTAACATTTAAATTGAAAATAAGAGAGAAAATTTTTGTTGTATAATATGTTGTAGAGTATTTATTATCATATTTCATATATGCTTGGAAATGTGTGCCATACTGGTTGAAATTTTTTGGCATTAATTTTTATCTTTTCACATGACCTTCCTGTCGTGTTGGGTTGAAGTGAAGTGCAATATTATCAAATACTAGTTGCTATAAATTAATAATTAAGATCAACCCAAGGTCGAAGGTTCACAGGGATTAGATCTAGGAAACTACAGGCGAGAAGTTAAGTTTCAGAGTCATATATATTGTCCTAGATCTCAAATTTCAAGGTAGGGAAGGGAGGGGGACATCTCTTATCCTCATTCCATCCTTTATGGCTAGAGAATCATTGCACTTTTATGAGGGATCTATGCATCTCATGCTTAATGGGCCATTTTCACATACAGTGCAAGCTATAAAAGTCAGATGTGTTCACATTTATACACATATTTAGGAAATATTCAAGTTCTCCTTAGGTTATTTCATACTCCAAATTTGGGTCTTACAGTTACCCTTCCAAAAATAAAAGCAACATATCACCGTGTCTTAATGGCCACTACCTTCTGTAGGTAAATATTGTAAGTGTTGTAGGGTCTTCAACTTTGTCTAAGACTAGCATTTTTCTTTAATTAGAAAATATGTAATTCCCCAGTCTGGTAATTGGCCCTTGCCTCAACAAGGACCATCTTATCTTACACCAGGATGGCTGTTCCTTACCAAAAATATATGGACATGGGTTTTCAGCCCAACAATTGTTATCATATCATATTCTTTCAATTTGTTGTAAATTTTAGCTTGTGTTCGAATATTGAAGATTTATTAATAAACTAAAAAAATATATTGATCAAGAACATGGATGTTTATCATGATGATATATATGAAAAACTCTCTAATTTATTTTCTTTGCAAATATAATATCAATGCCTACCATGTTTCTCTTCTTTGATTATTATTTTAGTTTTGATAATAGTCTCACTTTATCTTTTTGTTTCTATGCAGAGTAGTATATGTAAGGTTAAACACTTGGATTGCATCAATGAGTCACTAATTTATGATTTTTTGGGGAGTGACTAAATATTTTGGGTGGAATTCATGCATACCAAGCATATGACTGCATGGAAATTATCAGTGGGAAAGTAATGGAAAATAATGTCAGTTCTACATTGGTAAACATGAGTCGAATTGTTGGCTTGTATAAGACTGGAAACTTTAGGGGTATTATGATATGGTTTCTATCAACATTTTTTGTTATACATAATCAACATGCTAATTTAGCATAATTCTCTCTAATGATTGGTCTACTCAGTTATACCTTAAATATCACTACTATGTTGACAACAACTTCATGTTAGCAAGTATTGCAGAGAATAAAGAGTAAGTTTGCTCTTCGTTAACATGCCTCAATGATCTAATTAAGGAATGTTAGTAATGTTGTGCTAATTCCTCTTTTAGATTTTGAAACCAATGTTTTACATGTGCTTAAGGGTTCAAGTTCTCTTGCAAGATATTGAGTCTCGTGAGTGTTTTTTTAATTTTATTTTTATGAAAAATTTCACATAAAAGAAATCTTGAACAAAAGTAAATCAAAGTAAAATGCATCACCGTACAACACATCAACACAGGGATTTGGTGAAGGATTTCACCCCTCTTGGGCTACATCTCCTTTGTCCAGCTTCCATGGCTTGGGGCTCTATAATATGCTCAAATTTTGCAAAATTATATATTTACAATGCTTTTCTGCTCCTAAAACCTGCACCAATGAGTTCAAAATAGTAAAAAATGGCATCTTAGACTCCTTCTTCTAATGATTCGGTCGAAAATTGGCTGTGTTATGACCTATACAAGTCTGCTCTACAACCTCCCCCCTAAATTTAGCTAACTGCCACTAATTCGTGCTATGTGGCGAGAAAAATAATAACTGTGCCAGATTTGACGAGACCACCAAGTTAATCCAGATTAACTTAATTAAACAGAATTAGCGCTAATCAAGCTCGCTTAGCCTTTAAACTCGCTTAGTACTAACTAACCCGCATTAGGTGTTAATTAACTAAGATTATGGTTTGAATTGTGCGATTAAGGATTAATGCTAATAACACCACTTAACTATTAATTAAATACAAATAAAGGTTTTACTAGCACTCTTATGGCTTAGATCCTCCTTCACTCCACCTGTGGTCCGATGTTTCGGACATATGCTTTTGGGGCTAGCCCCCTCTCCCCCCGTCAGCAGACTTCGTCAAATTGAAATAGATGTGGTAAAGTATATGGTTAACATCAAAGCAGTAGGCGGACTCGTGGCATGTTTTGTTGGCAGGGGAGAGGTCTTGTATTCGACCCCTGCCTGGTCCTTCCAGCTCATCACAATAATTTTTTTAGAATGTAAGGAGGACACGTCGCAGCCCTAGGCTGAGCCATATGTCCCCTCCTCATTGGCCCATCAAAACCAATAATAAAATTCCAACACACGACAATTCAAACCAATCCACAACTGCCACTTGGTAGTCTCCCATTATCTAGAGGAAAAGGTTGGTTGAACTTTAACCTTCCTAGTCAGCATACCATGTCAGTAGTACGAACTTCTAACTAGGCTACCTATCTTCATTTTTATGCCAAATTTTAAATGTTTAGAAAAATTAACATAACACATTTTTGGGAGCATACTTTTTTGGTTTCTCACGAAACGAGTTGTGCCAGATTTAGGATAACGAGTACTACATGGTCGTTTAGGTTTTGTGGCATTCCGAGAAATTTGATTTTTTAACTTAATTATGAGCATTTGATCACTCCTCCCCACTCGAAGCTTTTGGGCCCAAAAATCTCTTTCATTACTGAACATGTGGATGAGGGTACAGTTCCCTCACCCTTCTAGTCTCAATCCACTATAATATTCCTAAATTCAACAATTTGATCTTTTCATAAAAACTAATATTTTCCCTTGATTCTAGAGACACTGTCTTGTTGTTGTAGAGATAGTTAGGCTGCAATTTCCTAGAATTTGCAGAAAAGAAAGATATTATTCAAGAAACAAACTTGTTCCCACCTCGATCATCAATCAAAGTAAACTTGAAAACTGTCTCACCACTAACACTATCTACATGCTGATTTTTAGGTTGTCCCATCTTGGGTTGTCTCGAATCATGATCAAATGTCATCACCATCGCCATCCAACATCCCATTTCAAGGAAAATACATTGTGAAACCCACAAGAAGAAATTTTGAACCCAATGCGCTCTTTGTAAAAAAAAAATCGCGCTTTCTCTTTAACTTTGGCACTCTTTTGCACCGACATGTTATTTCCATTATTGTTCAATAATGATGTGGAATACTGCAAATATTTGACATCTTGTTTACCTCTCTTCAAAGGAAACATGTTAGAGCCCCGAAACATATTATTACAAACATTAGCAACTTCAATGAAATCATCTTGTTCATTTGAGGCATCTTTTTGAAAGGTCTAATTCAAAACAGCACTATACATGAACATTAACAAAGCCAAATCTTGAATTACATTCACTATTCACTTCATTTCTCCTTCATGTATAAGAGACAAACTCCTCTTCTTCTTATGCGCTCTAACTATGTACTCAATTCCATTCTTGAATAAGTGGTACTTATTCTCATGGAAATGAAATATCGCCCTCCTATCATAAAGATAAAGACATCCAAAACTAATACCTGTAATCTCAAGCGAAACTACATTAAGTTCAACTTCATCAATAAAGTTTAAATTGATTGCAAACCTTAGGATGCACTTCCTTGTTACCTGCAAGTTTTCATTCTTGCATGTCCAGCCTAATGGATAAGGTCTTGGATGTATAAAGGTTTCTATATTTAACCTCTTAACCAAGTCTTAAAAAATCAAACATGATTGAGAACCACTATCAAATAGTGTGTCTATTTTGGTATACAGTTTTGAAACAACTCTAATAGGAAAGAGTTAAATTATTGTATCATCATCTTGAGTTACATTAGAATAACTTGAATAACTAGTGCTTTCTATGTGCTTACCATTCAAACCCATTGTTGTAACCTTGGTTTCATCTCTTGAATTTAAACCTAATTCATTTTCAATGATTGCATTTTTTTTCTCGTTCTCTTTGGTTTTAAGATTGTTTGGTTTCAACTCTGGATGGAGTTACGACAATGGTCTTCATCATGGCAATTTTTCGAGAAATTTTTACAAGTGAGTTTCTCTTTCTCTATTTTAATAAAACCATTTTTCTTTCCTCTTCCATTAAACTTACCCTTTCCTTTACCTTCATACTCAAGGAAACTATCAATTTTCTCATCTGCACTATGTTTCCCTCATGCTTCTAGATGTGTGGCTTGAACAAAAACCTCATCTAATTTTGTGTGATTTAACATGAGAATAGTATGTCTAAGATAGTTGTGCAAACCCCCAATATACTTTAATAAAGTTTATTGAGAAGATAAATTGACAGCCAAAACTAATATTGTTCTCCTAAACTCTTGTGTATAATTTTGAAGACTTTGTCCCTTTAGTTGTCTAAAATTCTGTGAGTCCATAAGGGATTTTTTCATGTAAGCTAGAGGGTAAAATTTCCTTTTAATGGAAGAAACAAAATTATACCAGGAAATTGAGACATTACCATGTTTTTTAATCCCAACTTGTGTTATTTCTTCCCACCATACAAGTGTTTCACCTCCATTCTCAAGGAAGACAATTGAATCTTTATTTCATCCTCTTAAAGGTTTTGAATTCTGCAATAAACCTCCAATTAACAAATCTAATTATCCATTTTCTTTGCATTCACTTCGCCATTATACATTGGTAGCTAAAATTTGACATCAACTTTAAGTAAGGGTGATTTACCAGTTCCTCTTGAAGTATGTGTATCGAGAGATTGAAGGGTTGTAGTAGTGGAATATGATGAAGAGGAATATGAAGATGGTGGTGAGGATGATCGTGGATTGGATGGTAGTTTATTAACATCTGCATGGCCTCCTTCTCCTGGATAACCCTCTCCTATTGGAGGCCTAGAACTGTATCCTTGCATCCTTAAATTCCTCTCCTCATACAGGAACATTACATCTTAGTCAGATCAAAAAATGCATTTATGAATTTGTTGAGCCTTGCAATAGGTATGTATCTACTCTCAAATATTGTCCTTTTTCCTCTTCTTCATCCATTTTTGTGCTATAATATAATAATATCATGAATAGATTTTGATAAAAAATGAATAAAGTAGTCTTGATATGGTTTAACCATCCAAACTAATTCCCATTGCTTTTATGATGAGAATAATAGATAAAACAATAGTTGTTCCCAAAAAGGAACAGTAGCATCTAATCGAGGGAAAAGAAGGCACGGCCAAATTAGGAAATGAATCAGAGAGAACGATCAACTGTTCGACATAGTAATCTATTGTGGATCCCTCAAGATCCCTTGATCTTGAGGGATCACATTTTCATTTTCTTTAGTTATAAAAGCATGAGAAGAATACGAAGACAGAGAGATGATATGATGACATAGGAGAAAGCGGAGAATGTAAATTAGACTGTATCATGTATTGTGTCATGTATCTTTCATTTTTGTATCATTTGATAATGAACAGAACGTAGTTCTGAAAGAAAGATTTGTATTGTAATGATTGCGATGATTAATACATAGTTTACGTTGTTGTTCATTAGATTGTTCTGGAGTAACTAAGTAGTGTTCACTGGCGGCTAAGGGCCCAGTCTCTAGTGAATTTCGTTGCTATTCTTTGTTCTATACATTTACATTTATTGCAAGTATATTATGCTTTTATGCTTTACAGTGAATTTCTTTTGATGATTTAGATTTATGTATTTTTTCCTCTACATACGCATTTCGAATTTATTAGTTGTTTGTTAATAGAATTTCTTTTTATTACTTAAAACATAAACTATTATTTCCACTACTTTCCTTGTGTTCGATAGTTTAGATCCAGTTGAAAGAGCTCGGTTAATGCTTCAGTGCTCTCAGTTGATTGAATTATTTGAATTAAAGAGTGAATCAGAGTTTTGGATTGTAATGCATAGATGAATTACTTTCTTTAAAGCTTCAGATTTATGATTGCATGTATATTCAACGATTGGCTTTAGCATTACTCCTTGTATGAATAAGCTTGCACACACTGTGTACACACTTGAGATAAAAGGACTTACCCTGGTTGATAATTAATGTGAGGTAATTAGGAGTTTATATAAACACCTTTTAGCACCCAACATTTTGGCGCCGTTATTGGGGCGTGTGTTAATACTCTGAGCATTATCTAATTGATTTTTTTTTCATTTTTATTTTATATTTTATTTTATTTTATATTTTTTTTCTTTCTGCTGAGGTAGAACTGGGTATTAAAAATGGGAGGTAAGAACCTACGTAAAGAACGAGTAAAATTCTCGCTCATCTGCCTGCTTTCTAGCAGAATTGCATGAGAATTTAAAGTAGGGATGAATGTTTGTATTTCCGCATGAATGACTAAGAGGGAAAGACCTGAAAAAGACAAAATTCCTCCCTCTAAACCTGAAAAACCTAAGGGACCGGTGACCCTTGGACGATCAAATTTTATCGACGAAATATTAAGAAAAGCTGAGTCTCAGTCATCTGTAGGACCCTAAATTATTGCTGCCAAACGTCCAATTGACTCCCTTCAAGTTGCAGGAACACCATCTGTAGCTAACGCTAAGATTCACAATAAGACTAAAGGGATTGAACAGAGTTTTCAAGATATTGAGAATTCACAAACTCGCCCTTCACAAGAAGGAAATCCTTGCGACCTGCGTGAAGGAGAAGGAGAAATAGGCAGTTTTGAAATGAAATTATCAGAACCTAGATCTCCTGAAGCAGTGACTGAACAAAGGACACCTAGTATTCTAGATCAAGGTAGTGCCGTTAGAACTATTCCAGCCTCTTATAGACATCCTAGGAATAACTCTCCAGCTCCACATATCCCTAAACAATACTTGCATATTTTTGACCAAATGGCTAATAACCAGCAACCACAAACTTCTACATTGCAATACCCTATTGTTGACACAGTTGTCAATGCCCCCATGAAGGCTATCCCATTACATAATATTCCTACCTTTCATGAGCTAACTTCAGAAGATCTTGATGCATTCCTTTTTGAGTTTGATGTTTTATGCAGGGATTATGATTACACTATCAACCCCCAGAAGCTGAAGCTATTTCTCTCTACTTTAAAGGGAGAAGCTCTGCATTGGTTCATGGGACTCGTGTAGGTTTTAACCCTGAAAAGAAATTATCTACACACGAATCTTATAACATAAAATAAACAATAGTGAGAGCATAAAACATAAAGAAAATAAACAGAGAGATTTTCCCCTGGATCCCAAATTGGGATGACCAGCTTGATTTTTCATTATATTCCTTTTAGTGTCACAACACATATATATACATACCGAAGCATACATAAACCCCAATCCGTTAACCCTGGATTAGAACATAACCGTAGTTCCCTTGACCGGATCTACAAAATACCAGGGGTCGAAAACCACCGTACCCCAAAACCATGTGCAAACTCATGCACGAAACATGGGTGGGTCCGCATATGAGTGGGACCGCATACCAAAAAAAATTTCCGCCCCCCCTGTGACCCCCCTGCTTCACCCGACGCAACGTACAACACGTGGAACTAGTCATGGAAAGAATATAACACATACCCAACATTCTCCCACTTGTTGTTTTCTTTCCACAGGGGGACACAAGAGAGCTTAGTCATTGGGCCAATTCTTCAACACCCATTGTTTCTCTACACCAAGAGAACTTCTGAGTGCTCACAGACTTCGTCAATGCATCTGCAACATTCTTCAAAGTGTCCACCTTTACCAGCAACACCCTTTTAGCCTCAACCATATCTCTAACAAAGTGATATTGAACATCGATGTGCTTTGTCTTTGAATGATAAGCAGGGTTCTTAGCCAAGAAAATTGCACTTTGGCTATCACAGTCTATCCTTATAGCTTGCTGTACCAACCCCATACTTGAACACAATCTCTGCAACCAAACTGCTTCCTTGCTTGCATGAGTGGCTGCTATGTATTCTGCCTTTGTAGTTGAAAGTGCCACTACAGACTGTCTTTTACTCATCCAACTGACTGCACCTCCAAATAGGCTAAACACATACCCACTTGTAGATCTTCTTTGGTCCAGATCTCCAGCCCAGTCTGCATCAACAAAACCACGAATGTCCAACATTCTTTCCAATCCTGGTCTTCCCTGGTAGCACAAGCAATAATCACTAGTGCCACGTAAATATCTGAAAACCCGCTTCACTACTGTCCAATGCTCCTTCCCTGGGTTTGACATAAACCTGCTCAATACTCCCACTGCATGTGCAATGTCTGGTCTAGTACAGACCATTGCATACATTAGGCTATCCACTACACTTGCATATGGAACACGGGACATATTCTCCTCTTCTTCTTATGTCTTGGGACACTGTTCAGCAGATAGCTTTACACCTATAGGAATAGGAACTTTCACCGGTTTACTATCCTGCATATTGAACCTCTATAATATAGTCTCGACATACTTCCTCTGGTTTAACCATAGCTTCCTCTTTGCCCGATCTCTCTTAATTTCCATGCCCAAAATATAATTTGCAGCACCCAGATCCTTCATGTCGAATTTGGAGAACAGTTGGGTCTTCAAATCTTGGATAATTTCTTTGTCATTTCCAATCAACAACATATCATTCACATACAAGACCAAATAAATAACACGGTCACCAATTAATTTGAAATAAACACAGTGATCCTCCTTGCTTCTGGTGAAGCCAAGTCCCCGTATATAGGTATCAAATTTCTAATACCACATCCTTGGTGACTGTTTTAACCCATACAGAGACTTCTTCAACCTGCATACTAGTTCTTTCTTACCCTTCACCATAAAGCCTTCAGGTTGCTTCATGTAGATCTCCCCTTCTAGATCCCCGTGAAGAAATGTTGTCTTCACATCCATCTGTTCTATCTCAAAATCAAATGCAGCAGCAACAGATAAAAGTAATCTAATAGAAGTAACTTTGGCAACGGGAGAAAAAATATCACCAAAATCAATTCCCGGCACTTGGGAATAACCTTTTGCTACCAACCGAGCTTTGTATTTCTCCACCTTGCCTTCTACATTCATCTTATTTTTAAACACCCATTTTCTCCCGATGGGCTTCCTTCCAGCTGGCAACTCCACCAGATCCCATGCCTCATTTTTGTGCAAGGATGCCATTTCATCAACCATGGCCTCCTTCCAGAGTTTTCCATCCTCTGAATCTACTGCCTCCCTGACAGTTCTGGGATCATCATCAGTTATAGTTAAGGAAAAACCTGAACAAAAAATAGATGGACTATACCTTTCTGGTTTCCTTCTTTCCTGAATTGATCTTCTCAAAGCTGGAGTTTGTGGCTCTTCATCTTCTGAGTCTTCTTCTGTTGTAGAGTCTGATTCATCCTCCTTTAGCTCAAACTCTATCTTCTCAGGTTCCTTTGGTAGGACTTCATGTTTAACAACATCTTTCACTTCTCTAAACACCACATCTAGGCTGTACACAACCTTCCTTGTTTCTGGGTTCCAAAGCTTGTAACCCTTTAAACCATCCTTATACCCAATAAAGATGCACCTTTCAGATTTATTATCCAACTTGGTCCTTTTCTCCTTTGGAACATGTACATATGCATCACATCCAAATACCCATAGATGTGAAAGAGAGGGTTTCTTACCAGTCCATACCTCATGTGGGGTCTTATCCTCCAACGCTGATGAAGGTGATCTGTTAACTAAGTAACATGTAGTCTCCACTGCCTCTGCCCAGAATTCTTGTCCTAACCCGGTACCACTGAGCATGCTTCTTGCCTTTTCCATCAGTGTTCTGTTCATTCTTTCTGCAACTCCATTTTGCTGAGGTGTGTATGGAGTAGTCTTATGTCGTGCTATACCACACTTCTTACAGAACTCTTCAAATTCCTTCTTGCAGAACTCCCCACCATTGTCTGTCCTCAGCGCCTTTATCTTCTTCTCTGTCTGGTTTTCCACCAGAGCCTTAAATTCTTTAAATTTGTCAAAGACTTCAGATTTCTTCCTCAAGAAATATATCCATGTATTCCTTGAGAAGTCATCTATGAATGGAACATAGTACACAGACTTTCCCAGTGATGGAACTGACACAGGCCCAAACACATCACTGTGCACAAGTTCTAATATCTTGTTTGCCCTCTTAGCACCAGAAGGAAAACTCACCCGATTCTGCTTCCCATATACACAATGTTCACAGAAATCGAAATCTAGAGAGAAATTAGACATACCTTCTACCATACCATTTCTATGTAGTATCTGAAGGCCCTTCTCTCCAATATGTCCAAGCCTTTGATGTCATAGCATGGTCTTTTCTCCAGAGACAGCTAAGCTTTCCACTCCATTTTCAGGAACCACATAACTATTACACCCATCAATAACAGTGCTACATTGTAGCTTGTACAGAGTTCCATTCTGAACTCCCCGCATTAATACCAGTGCTCCCCGAACCATCTTGTAGGCATCTTTCTCTAACACTTTTTTTACATCTTACTTACAGAAAACAGATTTATGGCCAATGCAGGAATATGCAGAACACCAGGAATTGTTCTAATCCTTCCACCTTGCAGCTTCAGCTTGACCTTTCCACGTCTGACGATTATGGACTTCCTATCATCCCTTAGGAAGAAATCACCACCATCATATTTCTCATACTCGCAGAACCACTCCCTATGGGGAGTGAAGTGAAAGGATGCACCTGAGTCAATCAACCATGACTTATGGTCTACGTGTGTATTTGAAGAAGAAGCCAAATACACATCCCCACCTTCATCCAAGGTGGTTTTTGCCTCTGCAGAAGGAGCTTCATCAGATCCCTTTCCTTTCTCAGAAGCTTTAGATCTACATTCCTTTTTGTAGTGTCCTTCCTTTCCGCATTTCCAGCACAACTTTACAAACTTTCCAAGAGATTTAGATCTCCCTCTAGATTTAGATCTCCCGCTCGAAACCTTATTCTTGTTTCTGTTCTGGGACCTTCCTCATACAGATAAGGCATCTCCATTCTGACCCTCCATATTTCTGTGTCTCATTTCCTCCGACAACAAGGCTGAGACAATGTCATCAAATTTCAAGGTAGTTGTATTGATACCTATTGCAATAACCAGACTGTCCCACGAGTCTAGTAGAGAGCACAAAAAACTGATGCACTTATCTTCATCTGAGATTTTAATATCAATAGATGACGGTTGACTTACCATAGTATTGAAGGCGTTCATATGCTCTGTCACCGAGTCTCCATCCTTCATCCTCAGGTTATACAGATTTTTCCACAGGAACAACTTATTCACCAGGGACTTAGTTTGGTACAAATCCCAAGTTTTTCCCACAAATTCTTCATCGTAGCTTCCCCAGATACATTCAACAATACTAAATCTGATACACACAACCGTATTGTGCTCTTAGCCTTCCGATCAAGTTTCTTCCAGTCTTCATCTGACATTACCGTTCGTTTAGTACCTGGATCTACCGCGATCCATTGATCTTTATCCACCAGCTGATCCTCCATCTTAAGCTTCCATAAATCAAAACTCTGACCATTAAATTTCTCGATCTCTATCTTTCCGCCGCTCGCCATCTTCTTTCACCACAAGAATCGATCCCGCAGATCTCCCACTGAACAGGGTCTACCTCAGGCCCGAACGAAAAACCCTCAGTAGCAAAGGCGTCCCCTTGAAGCTGAAACAGCTCTGATACCAAATGTAGGTTTTAACACGAGCGAGGAGAAATTACCCACACAAATCTTGTAACAAAAGCACGACAATGACGAGCATAAAACATAAAACATATAAACACAGATATTTTCCCCTGGATCCCAAATTGGGATGACCAGCTTGATTTTTCATTATATTCCTTTTAGTGTTACAACACATATATATACATGCCGAAGCATACATAAACCCCAATCCATTAACCCTGGATTAGAACATAATCGTAGTTCCCTTGACCGGATCTACAAAATACCAGGGGTCGAAAACCATCGTACCCCAAAACCATGTATAAACTCATGCACAAAACATGGGTGGGTCCGCATATGAGTGGGATCGCATACCAAAAAAAATTTCGCCGGGGCGGACTGCGACGTGGGGGGCTACCACCCCCCTGCTGCGCTCGGTGAAACGTACAACGCGTGAGACTAGTCGTGGAAGGAATATAACACATACCCAGCAACTCGGTGGAGGCACCATCAATGATTGGGACCAAATGAAAACATCTTTCCTTAAAAAATATCAATATTATTGCCGAACTAGACAATTAAAAGATGAAAATTTTCAAATGGTAACCAAGCCTAGTGAGACTCTGGAAGAATATGTAGAATGTTTCCAATATAATGTGCAAAGGTCTCCTTATACTAATCTGCCTGATAATGTTTTAAAAGCCACACTTATTAGAGGTATGAAAGACCAATGGGTAGAGACATTAAACATAATGGGTAAAGGTGACATTTATCAAGAAAGCTATAAAAATATTATAGATTTATGCATAAAGTGTTCTAGGGGAAGTACAAGGTTGAAACCAGTCATATGTGATGCAAGCTCTAGAGAAAACAAAGCCTTAGGAGGAAGCATTACACGAAGCGAAATCGGAAATCTACTGGAGGATTTAAATATTGATATCCTAGGGACCATGGTGACACAATTGGATGCCATGCAAGCTAAGAAAAAGCAAGCTTTAATAGAACATAATTTGGTTATTTTATGCCCTCATTGCAAACATAAACACAGTCATAAAGAATGTCCCCTATATATGAGATGAACATGCACCATATGCACTAAAGAGCATGCCACAGAAAGTTTCCCATCACTCCCAAGATTGAAAGCAGTTTTTTTCCATCTTCATTTTTTTCCCTCCTCACAATATAATTATCAACAATATTCAGGGGCAGCATGGTAGAATCAGCCACCTTTTTTGTCACCTCAAGCATTTTTTATGCCACCATGGCCCAATCAGTCAAATCCAAATAATAATTGGCCAAATTTCCCTTATCCACCACCATTCTGGAAAAACAACCCTTAATCCTCCCAATGGTCGCCTTCCACCTCACAAAATCAGAACTGGCAATCAAATTGGCAAAGATCTATGAACCAACCTATAGGGGCAACTCCTTTGTCTCAAAAAACTTTACCAGCACCTTACACATTGCAGCAGAATCCTCAATCTAATATACGATCGCAACTTCCACCTCAACCCAACCTAAATCCAAATAACAAACCAGTCTATTCAATACAAATCATTGAGGGTCTGGACCCTGAAGATGAGTTGAAAGAATGTAACGAGCTTAAGTTGAGATCTGGATGCATAATCACTCTAGATGAGTATAAATATTTTCAACTGGAAAAACCACACACAATTAAGCCTCTGACTGTAGATGATCAAGAAATAAAACAAGGGGAAGACATAGTCAAACAAAAAAATCCTAAACAAATCATAACCACTTCCCCCCCATTCCCAGAAAGATTGTTGATACCACGCCCGATTGAATCTCTTGACTTTGATCTTCTAGGTGAACTTAAGAATATTTGTATAAAAATCCCTCTCCTCCAGGCTATCCAAGACATTCCAATAAATGCTAAAACTATCAAAGAGTTGTGTATAAAGAAGTCTGTGAGGAAAACAAAAACAACCCCTACTGTCCATGTTGTCGAGACTTTGTTTGATTTATTACTAGGTGAAGAGACTCCAATAAAGTATGAAGATCCTAGAAACCCCATTGTCATAGTCCAGATAAATGACCGTTCTTTTCCCAATGCTTTAGTCGACTTAGGGGCAGCCATTAATATTCTCACAACTACAACTTGCAACATTCTTGATATCACAGCCTTGGAACCAACAACTACCTTACTAGAACTAGCTGACTGCTCAGTCATTAGACCAGAGGGAACATTACAGGATGTGATGGTCTCTGTTGAAAGTTGGGAATATCCAGCAGATTTCTTGATTATTAATCCTAGGAAATAGCTAGATGGACATCCCTTAATATTAGGAAGGCCTTGGCTAGCGACTACTAATGTTTGTATCAGCTTCCGGATAGGAAGTATGACTATAACCAGGGGGAATGATGTGAAAAATTTAGCTTTATACCCTCTTGCTCAGCCAAGCTTGATTATCTTGAAAACTAGGAAGCAACCTGCAACATAGTTAACAGAAAATATTCGGTCACGATTGAGTATTGTAGATGCCCTTGAATTTAAAAAGAAAACTGAAGACGATGCCATTAATAATTTTATCAATCATCCTACCGTAGTATTAAGTTCAAAATGTCACATGATTAAATCAGTCCTTTACAACAAAATTGAAGAAGATCCCCTGAGAGATATCCATGATCAAACAATACCAACAACCACTGTTTATAGTAGCAAACCTATCGAAATTGAGCGAGGGAAGATCCTGAGCATAATAGTAATCTAAGTAATGACCAGCAACAGAAACTTATTCAAGTCCTTAGGAAAAACAAAGGGGCCTTAACTTGGGATTACTCAGATATGAAAGGGATTGACCCTCAACTATGCATGCATCATATCTACACTAAAAAGGATGCAAAAACAATTCGAAAACCTCAGCGTATATTAAATCCTCACCTAAAATATATTGTTAAAGAAGAGCTTAAAAAATTGTTAGATGTGAATTTTATCTATCCTATATCTGATAGTAAATGGGTTTATCCATTAGTTGTGGTTCCCAAAAAAAATGGGAAATGGAAAATATGCATTGACTATAGAGAACTAAACAAGGAAACGCAAAAAGACTACTTCCCATTTAATTTATTGATTACGTCCTAGATACAGTGGCAGGGGAGAAATTTTTCTCTTTCCTGGATGGCTTCAGTGGCTACAACCAAATTCAGATTGCTCCTGAAGACCAAGATAAGACCACCTTTACCTATCCGTCGGGAACATTTTCCTACAGGGTATTACCTTTTGGATTTTCTAATGCACCTGCCACATTCCAAAGAGCCATACTCAGTATTTTTGCAGACTTGATAAATGAATGATTGGAAGTATACATGGATGATTTCACACCCTATGGGGATGACTTTGAGCAAGCATTACAAACATTGGAAAAAGTTCTGGAACGGTGTATTTCTACCAGCCTATGTTTAAGTCACGAAAAGTGCCATATGATGATGACAGAAGGCTTGATCTTGGGTCATTACCTCTCAGCAGCTGGAATTCCGGTAGATCTGACAAAAATACAGGTAATTATCTTGTTAGCTACTCCCTGCACTCAAACAGAGGTACGTAGTTTTTTGGGATATGCTGGATATTATTGTAGATTTATCAAGAATTTTTCACATATTGCTGCAACATTATATGCCTTAACAGGAAACAGTGATTTCATATGGAATGACAAATGTGATATTGCCTTTACAGATTTAAAATGGCTAGTATCAACAGCACCAGTATTACGAGGTCTGAACTGGGATATACCATTTTAGATTTCATCAGATGCATCAGACATAGCCATTGGAGTAGTTCTTGGAAAATAAGCAGACAAGAAACCCTACGCTATATATTACATTAGCAAAACCTTAACCCCTGATGAATTGAATTACACAGTAATACAAAAGGATTTTTTAGCTTTTATTTATGCTATTAACAAATTCATACACTATATAACTGGATACCCTATAATTCTATATATGGATCACTCTGTTATTAAATACATAGCTAATAAACCCATTATGAATGGAAGAGTGACACGTTGGTTGCTACTTTTGTAGGAATTTGATGTAACTATAAGAGATCGATCAGGGAAGGAACACCTTGTGGGAGATTTCCCCTCCCGAGTGCCAAGAACAGATGATGCAATATCAGTAGAGGATCAGTTTCTAGATGAACACCTATTTTCTGTAACCATGAAAACACATGGTACGCAGATGTGGTGAGTTATTTAGCAGTGGGAAAACTACCTAAACATTTGACACCCAGAGAAAGGAAATCAATATTACAACGCAGCACTCGGTTCTCCTGGATTGGAGGATACCTTTTTCACACAGGGGAGATGCACATCCGTGGGCGTATCAGGGAAGATGAAATTTATGATATCTTAAAAATATGCCACGATGGACCTTGCGGTGGACATTTTGTAGACCACAGAACTGGACATAAAATTTTACGAATGGGCTAGTATTGGACCACGATTTTTAAAGATGCTAAGAAATTTGTTCAGGCCTGTGATAGTTGTCAAAGGATGGGTCTCCCTGGCCAATTTGATGAGATGCCCCTGCATCCACAACTGGTCATAGAACCTTTTGAGCGTTGGGTATTAGATTTTGTTTGGCCAATCAACCCATCATCCAACCAAAAATCATATATATTGTTTGCAATAGAATATGTAACTAAGTGGGTGGAAGTGGTAGCATTACCTAGAGCCACAAAATAAACTGTGATAAAATTTATTTTTGAAATTTTTGTATGATATGGGTTATCCAGAGAAGTAATCACTGATGGAGGGTCAGAATTCCTAGGCCACAATATTGCTGCTACATTGAAAAATCATCCATTAGGGGAATTTTGAGGTCTAAAATGGGCCTCCTCAGAAAAATGTACAGCAAAAATAAACTTTATAACAACAAATAGGATTCAAGATGATGATGTCAACCATGGGGGATGATTCACCATTTTTTAAATAAAAGGGTAAAAATATTAAAAAATAATAAAATAATAAAACTACTTTTTCAACTCGTATTTTCAACTTATCTCCCAAAATTTTTACTCAAATTTCGAGTGGGAGTACTCATTGGATACAAAATTTAATTCCTCATTCAAGGAGTACCCATGTTGCATACTTTTGATGAACTCTACTACACGAAAAATGAGAAATACATAAAAAACGTGATTACAATCACTTTTTTTATGTATTTCTCATTTTTCGTGTAGTAATAAGCCCTATATGCAACATAGGCTCGTTAAATTTTGCATCTAATGAGTACTCCCGCTTGAAATTTGAGTAAAAACTTTGGGAGATAAGTTGAAAATATGAGTTGAAAAAGTAGTCTTTTCATTTTTCCCTCTAAAATTTGATGATGTCATCAAATCTTATTGGATTTTATTCACTATTATTTTATAATTTCCTTAGGAGGCCCATTTTAGACCTCAAAATTCCCCTAATGATGTTATTCACAGAATCACCTCTCCATATCACCCACAAGCAAACGGGCAGTTAGAAAGCACCAACAAAGTAATTGAAGTTATTCTAACAAAGACAGTCTCATCACACAGACGATACTAGGCTGCTCGACTGC
Organism: Pinus albicaulis; assembly: GCA_034641835.2. Classification (NCBI taxonomy): domain Eukaryota; kingdom Viridiplantae; phylum Streptophyta; class Pinopsida; order Pinales; family Pinaceae; genus Pinus; species Pinus albicaulis. Next base: position 20,297,792 of record CM076580.1, on the reverse strand, counting down.
TAGAAGCCTTGTGGGCATATCACACAACTTGGAGGAATACTACTGGATACTCCCCATATAAACTGGTATTTGGTAAGAAACCTGTTTTTCCCATAGAGTTTGAGATACAAACACTAAGGACAGCCTAGGAAGTGGGACTGGATTTAACTGAAACCCAGATTAATAGATTACAAGAAATAAATGAATTAGATGAAATTTGGATTTCGGCTCTGCAGCATACTGCATTCATTCAACAACAAAGATCCAAATGGCACGATTCTCTGATTAAGAAAAATACATTTCATGAGGGCGACTGGGCACTTCTCTACGATTCCCGGTTTCAAGACTTCCTTGGTGAATTGTAGACTAGGTCGTTAGGTCCCTATGAAATAAAGGAAGTACATGACAATGGCACTCTTACGTTAACCACCATTGTTAAGTCTGTTTGATCCTTTAAAGTAAATGGGCATTGGGTGCACCTCTTCCAAAGACCATTTACAAGAGAATTTTTTTTCAACAGAAATGTAAAGACTCCACCATGCAAGTTTTAGCTGCAGAAGATAATCCTTCCGCAGCTTCATCTTTGTAGAAATTCATTTTTTTTTTCTTATTTTTGTAAATAAGATTGCTGATTTAATTTTTCAATTGCCTATTTTGTTGTTCCCTCTTCAGGAACAACATGTTTTGGTTTTTTTGTTCCCCTTTTAGAACAACACTTCTTGGTTTTGTTGTTCCCTCTTCAGAACAACAGTTTTTGGTTTTTTTGTTCCCTCTTCAGAACAACACTTTTTGATTTTGTTGTTCCCTCTTCCAAACAACACTTTTTTATTTTGTTGTTCCCTCTTCGAAACAACACTTTTTGATTTTGTTGTTCCCTCTTCGGAACAACACTTTTTGATTTTGATGTTCCCTCTTCGGAACAACACTTTTTGGTTTTGTTGTTCCCTCTTCAGAACAACACTTTTTGGTTTTGTTGTTCCCTTTTCGGAACAACACTTATTGGTTTTGTTGTTCACTCTTCGAAACAACACTTTCTTATTTTTCTATTCCCTCTTTGGAACAACACTTTTTGGTTATATTGTTCCCTCTTCGGAAGAACACTTTTGGTTTTGTTGTTCCTTCTTCAGAAAAACACTTTTTGGTCTTGCTGTTCCATCTTTGGAACACCACTCTCTTTTGTTTTTTCTTGTGCTTTTGTGTGTGTTTTGAACAGTACCCTTGTTATATATTTCCCAAATACTCCTATTTCATCTTTTTCAGCTTCATTTTTTTTATTTCTTTTATGGCCTGCAGTACAGTACCTTCATGCGGACAAAGACTTATGGATTTTATTAAAGCAGGTGACTATTTTTTACATTATGATCTTTGACAAAGACAACTTCTTGATGATAGGCTTAAAACAATTGAAAGGGACACAATTATTTATATTTTACTTTACCATACTAATTTCTACTGTATATGATACTGATTGATCATCTTTACCATGTTGGTTCTACTTTTTCTGGTTATAATTCTCTCTGTTTATTATCAATGAAATTATGGGTATAATTTTTCTTATTATTGACATGTTTCAACTTCTTACACCATCCCTACCCTTAAGGATTATTGAACCTCCCTCTATTTATCATAAAAATATGTAATGAAAACTAATCTACAGGTAGAGGATAGGGGGTCTCATTAAGAGCCAACCTACCATGTTCATAAGGATGTAGCAATGTTACATTCCCACTATGGCCACCACACCAGGGTTATGGTCCATTGGATGGCTAAAATATTGTTGGAACATGAGGTCTCATTCTGAGCCAGCCTACTCACTTTTGCTACTTCCCAGTGAATGGCAATGTGGTTATCTGGTTACCATGATAGCACACTAGTCTCTTCTGTAAGAACAACAATAAAAATTTCAATTATCAATTGAGGATCTTCGCTCACATAGGTTAAAAAACAACTCTATCGAGGCTATGGATGCCTGCTGGCAGTAGAATCTCTGCTTATGGTATTGAAGTTCCATTTCCACAATCAATAAGTCTTATAATACCCTCTTCCCATTTATCTTTATTTTCAAGAGATTATTTCCTCTAAATACTTCCCTACTTTGAACCTTTATGCATTTGTTTATGCTTTTACTCAATCATATCATACACAGTCGGAATATCGTAAGCAGAGCCTTCTTTTTTTTTTAAATGTATGTTCCCTTTCCTATCATTTAACTTATCATCAACCAAATATTCTTGTCTCTTATCATTCATTATCATTATACACCATGCTTTTACTCTATCCATATTTCTTATTGTCCCGTCCTTCATCTACGTACTCTGTCCCATTTATGGTTGTACTCTTTATCCATACATCCTCCCGCCGAAATAGTCATTTCCCATCTAGTCGGACGAAGGCGACCTCTCATTTTAGAGGGGGAGAGGAATTCCGTTATGCATGTGCTGTCACTATTTCATTAACTAATACGATATCCCATGATTATGCGGCATGTGAAAATTTAACAACATCAGCTATACTTAGTTGTTTCAACAACTTGTTGTTCTATCACTCTAAGCATCGTTGTGCTGTTGTGCTTTTCAATACTATTGTGCTTTTCAAATTTGTTGTTCTTTTCAGTATTTCTGTGCTTTCCAGTATTACTGTGCTTTTTAGTATTTCTGTGCTTTTTAGCATTGCTGAATCTTCCCATTACATTCATCCTTTGCAAAAGAAAGAAGAATAAAAACACTATGGGTGGTAAGACAGTGCACCATGAACCGTTAGTATTAGAAGTCTCTAATAGAGCAAGAGAAATTCTGATTCGAGCAGGATGGATATCCTATCTTACAACGGTTCAGCCCTCAAATGAGGAAATCACTATTGAATTTCTACAAAATTTGCAGAATAGGGAATCCATGGTAAAAGGCAGAAGGATTACAGTTACAGATGCTATAATAGCTGAGGTAACTGGGCTGCTGGCAGAAGGCACCACATGGGCACAAAAACATGTATCGATACAAGACGTGGTGGAGACCTTCAAAGACAAAGGTGAACAAGTGGTGAGAAAGAGCAAAGGCTTGCAACCATCTTCTCTCATAGAACCATGGAGGGAATTAGCAAGCATCATCCAGAAATACATTACCTTTAATGGATGTCGTGATGTGGTAAGGCCATGACAACTCAAACTCTTAGCTGTTCTAAAGAAAAAACTTACTGTTAATTTTCCATCCCTTTTAAATTCTTTATTGCACGATACTGTTGCTAGAATAAGACGGGCTAGGCACCCTGAAACAGTGGTAAGTCACCATGGACTGATTAGAATGATCATTAGTCATAGCCTAGTCCAATACGACTTGACTTGGGATGGTTTCATCACGGCTCTAGAAAGCATACAGAACCCTGTAATTCAATATCCCATAATTGCGAAAGCAAGTCAGCAAAACCCTGTCTCAAAAGGAAAAAGGATTGCCCGTCCCAGGGTCAAACCTCACAAACGCAGAAGGTCTATAAGAATCGATTAGCCCAAATAATGTCTGTAAATCTACAGGACGAAAGAAATCAACCTCGTCAGACATCTAGCCCAGTTAGGGTAGGGGATTCTGAGTCTGAACAAGAAGCACTCGGCACAGAGGAAGAGCCAGAAGAAGAAGTTGTGTCAGAACCAGAACGAGAAGAAGAGCCCGAGGAAGAGGTTGAGCCAGAATCAGAACCCGAAGAACAAGAACAAGATTATGAATTGGAAGTTGAAGCTAGACCACATTTTGAGGTAGGAATAGCTGAGGTCTTAGCGAATCTCGATGTATACATGCAACCTTGAAGAATTTTTGGCCCTAGCACAATGGAAACACAAGCCCCAGAGAATTTCGGGCACATAGAAACTCCTCCATCACAAGAGGTTGCAGACACAGAAATTGCATAGGAATCTAATAACCAGTCTGGTGATACAATTTTTTTAAGCCAGGAGAACCCACAGAATTTTGTAGATATAGAAATTGGTCATGAATCTGACAATGAGTCAGGAAATACATTTCCTTTGGAACACAGCCCTGAGGGTCAACAAGCAACCTTAGAAACAATTGATAAACCTGTTAAGGGAAAAGATGCTCCTCGAAAGAACTTAGGAGCCAGAGAAAAACTTAAGAAGTTGTGACAACAATACCGAAACCTCCAAAAGACAGTTAAAAGGTTACGATGAAAAATAAAAAAATGGAAAACACAGAGCACCACTCCTAAGGTGACTTTTGTAGCAACATAAACACTAAAATGCGAAAATAAATCAGTGGGGATTCAAACAAAACTCGTTTCCACTAGAACAATTTCCACCCATATTGATTTGCATGAGAACATGGTGAATGTAGCTGTTCAAACGGAGGGTTGGTCCTCCCATAATAAGCAAATACAAACTGAAAAAGGTACTCTTTCACAGTATTGGCACCCAAACAGAGAAGAAATCTAAGGATTCCTCGTTAAATAAGGACCCTATTGTTTTAAAGCTCCAGGAATAATTAACGAAGCTAAGCTTGCTTTAGAAGAGCACATCAACAGGCAGTCTCCCTGCAAAAATACCAGGAATTACAAAAACAATTGAGAGGATTAGCTCTAGCAGAGAATGAGGCTTTTGATAAGGCTAGATAGGAAGAAGAAAAAATGAATAGAATGAAAACTAAGATGAATAGTGTCAGGAATCAATTGGACACCATTTGTTCATTATATTCAGATATATTTACTTGTCGATCTCTTGCTACGAACTATGCCTTGTTTTTATTATAACCATATTTATTCTTAAAAATACAAGCTATTAGAGCCAGCAAGCCAATTGAGCTGAAGATGATGGAAGATTTTATAAATTGCTATAAGATGCATGGAGTAAAGTTCCGAAGGCTTCTTTGTGAATTTTATTTACATAATTTCATATTAGATAAAGAAGAGGATGTGAATCGTAGCCCTTTTATTAGAGATGTTCAATTTCAGGCTTTTATTTCTTTTGCAGTCAACCAACTCAAGTGGTTGAAGGCTTATAATTTGTTCCAAAGACAGGAACACAACTTGGATATTTGGGTAAGAAGTGAACCTAATCACCCTCTGCAAGTGTTTGCTAAGCATAAAGCACTAATGACACAGGAGGGTGTGACTAAGAGTTTAGGGCCCATACATAAGGAACTTGTGCTGGAAGGAACAACATATTTCCTCTCCATTCAAGAAAGATCCCTAGTTGCATCCAAAATGAGATGGATGGTTTCAAGCAACAGTGTTAAAGATAGAGAACCATTTAATTATGGAAATTTCGAAGTTTCTGCCACATGGTTAATCCCACATGACCACTTTATCTTAAGAGGAGAACCTTATTGGGTATGATGTCACTATATATGCCCCATTATTTGGTATCCTCCTGAAGGATATCATCCTGACTATGAGTTACTGGAAGGACAAGAAGCGGCAGCCTTTTCACACTTGGCACGACATCATGGTCTCAGGCCTATTATAGATAGACCTTCTCCAGCCTACTCTTTAACTTCCTTGCATCAGAATTATTTATTTTTCATGAGGACATGAAAAAAGGTAAGCAGGGGAGTATGTTGAGCCTTGCAATAGGTATGTATTTACTCTCAAATATTGTCCTTTTTCCTCTTCTTCATCCATTTTTATGCTATAATATAATAATATCATGAATGGATTTTGATAAAAAATGAATGAAGTAGTCTTGATATGGTTTAACTGTCCAAACTAATTCCCATTTCTTTTATGATGAAAATAATAGATAAAACAATAATTGTTCCCAAAAATGAATAGTAGGATCTAATCGAGGGAAAAGAAGGCACGGCCAAATCAGGAAACGAATCAGAGAGAATGATCAATTGTTTGAAATAGTAATCTGTTGTGAATCCTTCAAGATCCCCTAACCTTGAGGGATCACATTTTCATTGTCTTTAGTTATAAAAGAATGAGAAGAAAACGAAGACGGAGAGATGATATGATGACATAGGAGAAAGCGAAGAATGTAAATCAGACTGTATCATGTACTGTGTCATGTATCTTTCATTTGTGTATCATTTGATAATGAACATAACGTAGTTCTAAAAGATATATTTTTATTGTAATTATTACGATGATAAATACATAGTTTGTGTTGCTGTTCATTCGATTGTTCTGGAGTAACTAAGCAGTGTTCAGTGGTGGCTAAGTGCCCGGTCTCTGGTGAATTTTGCTACTATTCTTTGTGCTATACCTTTCCGTTTACTGCAAGTATATTATGATTTTCTACTTTACAGTGAATTGATTTTGATGATTTAGATTTTTGTATTTTTTCCTATGTGTATGCATTTCCAATTTATTAGTTGTTTCTTAATAGAATTTTTTTTTATTACTTAAAGCATAAATTGTTATTTCCACTAATTTCCTTGTGTTCGATAGTTTAGATCTAGCTGAAAGAGCTTGGTTAATGCTTCAGTGCTCTCGGTTGATTGAATTATTTGAATTAAAGGATGAATCACAGTTTTGTATTATAATGCATAGATGAATTACTTTCTTCAAAGCTTTAGATTTATGATTGCATCTATATTCAATGATTGGATTTAGTATTACTCCTTGTATGAATAAGCTTGCACATACCTTGTACACACTTGAGATAAAAGTACTTACCCTGGTTGATAATTAATGTGAGGCAATTAGGAGTTTTTAAAGACACATTTTAGCACCCAACAGAATTCTCTCTTATCTTTTGTCATGGTAGATTCTCCTTCAAGAGACATGCTCACTAAATAAACAACCTAAACTTGAGTATGTGTTTGTGTTGAACACTTTGATAACCTTTCCCTTCTTCCTCTTGAGCCAACTACAAGGATTTCAACCAGCTTCCCTTCTCCTATTTTATATTTTACCCTTGTAAGCATCACGGAAACTTGCAAAATATTAGATCCCTTCTTTCACAACAAACCTAAAGCTCTGATACCAGAATTAATATGGTTAAGGTATGTCAATAATGTTCTGGTAATTCCTCTTTCATATTTTGAAACCAATGTTTTACATGTTCTTAAGGGTTCAAGTTCTCTTGCAAGTTATTGAGTGTCGTGAGTATTTTTTTATGTTATTTTTATGAACAATTTAACATAAAAGAAATACTAAAAAACAACAAATAAAATTATAGTACATCACCATACAATACATCAACACAAATATTTGATGGAGTTGACCCCTCCTAGGCTACATCTCATTGGTCTAACTTCCATGGCTTGGGCCTCTATATTATGCTCAAATTTGCAAATGTTGTGTTTACAATTCTTTTATGCTCCTGAAACCTACACCATTGAGTTCAGAATTCTCAAAAATGCTACCGTCGTGTCTTTCTCCTCATGATTTGGTAGAACATTAGCTGAGTTATAACCTCTACAAGTCTTCTCCATAATTTCCTCCCAAAATTTAGCTAACTACCACTACTTTGGGCTACCAGGCGCCAAAAATAGTAACTCTGCCAGATTTAGCGGGACTGCCAAGATAATAGAGATTATCTTAATTAAACAGAGTTAGCTCTAATCAAGCTCGATTAACCTTCAAACTATATTAGCGCTAACTCACCTGCATTAGGTGTTAATTAACTGAGAATATGGTTTGAATTGTGCACTTATGGATTAGCACTAATAACACTACTTAACTGTTAATTAATCATGGATTAAGGTGTTAATGATGCTCTTAATGTTTATTACCTCTTGCGCTCTTCTTGCGGTTCGAGGCTTCGGTCATATGCTTTGGGGGCTAGCCCCATGGTGTTTCCCCCCTCTCCCCCTATAGGTGAACTTCATCAAATTAAAATAGATGCAGAAAATTATATGGTTGAAATCCAAGTGGTAGGTGGACCAATAGCGTGTGTTGTTTGCAGGGCATAGGTCTTGTGATCGACCCCTTGTCAGTATTTCTGGTTCATAACAATAATTTTTCTATACTGTGAGGAGGACACGTGGTGGCCCCAGGCTGAGCCACATGTCTCCTCCTCACTGGCCCATTAAAACCTATAATAAAATTCCAACACACCACAATTTGAAGCAATCCATAGCTGCCACTTGGCAGTATCTCATTAGTCGAAGGAAAATATTGACGAAAATTTGATTTTCCTAGTCAACATGCGAAGTCAGCAGTACAGGCTGCTGACTGGGCTCGTCTATTTGCGTCAGATTTAGAACGAAGAGTACGACATACTCGTTCAATTTTTGTATGATTATGATAACTTTGATATTTTAGCATAATTCTAAGCACCATATCAATCAACCTAGTACTGAGAGGGTGTGTACGTGAAATATTTTCAATTCATGTGTTACGCAACCAACTCGTAAAATATTGGGAATGATAGGGAGATACACTAGTGTTATAGCGACCTAACATCTTGTAACCTTGTTTTTTTAATTTTTTTACAAAAGTAATTCCAAAGAAAATGATAGAGATTGTGAAAGTCTAGAGAATTTTGCACGAGAATGTTTAATTTTTTTTTGCAAGTATCCATAAGAAAGGAGACTATATTTTCATCCAAAATCCTATGGTTATTTAAAACTCAGAGTTACATTAGCAAGATATCAAAAAGAATAAAAATGTGATCATATATCTTAGTATTATCCACATACTAGCAACTTCATAGTAGAAATCACAGTCATCTAGAATTACCATGTTACCCTTTTTAATCTTAGGACCATAAATAAGCACGTTTTCTACCAAGATAGTTGTAAAGTCAATTAGATCTTGGATTTCTAACTTTTACAAAGATAACCAAGAATATTTTCCCTCTTTCTAAAAGAGAAAATTCAAAGGATGTACTAAATCTTGTGTTTATATTTTTTTGTGTGTAGAAATACCAATTGCGTCTAATGTGACTCAGTGGGGCCACCTCATAGCCTTACTCAATTGCTTCATTATGGACTGTAGATGATAGAATATTTCGACAGATGATGAGATTACATAAAGGGGGAAAAGGGGGTGCTTCGTCATTTGGTGCAAAATGCTTGAATTTGTTTATTGGAGTAAGTTCAAGTTTAGGCATTAGGGGACTGGACGCAAGCACTCCCAGATCCCTTCAAATGTACAGGTCTTATCACTACAAAGTCTCTCGATTCCAGACATCTATTTAAAAATATATTATATGAAGGTTATAACAAAAGTTTTTTGTTGTACAAGTTTGGCTCATGAACCCCCAACTCAAAATTGGTCCACACAATAGTTTTAATTTTCCTGATGACATATGATCCTCCTTTAAAGTCACTTTTTTCTTGCTATAGGTCTTTGATGATTCCTTTTTTCATAATCTATATTTGTATTTTCATAGCCCTTCAGAAAATATAGTTTTCATGTTTGTATTCATAAGGTATTTGATGATGGCTTTGTTCATAATTTATATTTTTTCAAAAGATAACCCTTCAAAAAATATAGTTTCCTTATTTGTATTCATAAAGGTTGTAGTTTTAAGAAAATTATCAAGCCAAATAGAATTTTGTTAAAATTAAAAATCCAGGATGTTATGTGACCTAAATGGATTTTTAGAACTTGATGATCTTAGATGCCATTTGATCATGGAAAATTTACCAACTCACAATTCATCATATTTAACCAATATTAATTTGGAAACTCCATAATTCTCTGAATCACTAAGATTGTATACATATGCTGTCAGTAGGTTATTTTTTTCAAAACCATTACTATTGTATATTGTGTACATATGCTTTCAATAGGTTATATTTTTAGAGGCACTACTATTGTATATTGTGTCAGTGACAACATGCATCCAAGTTCCCCAAGCAATATCAATGCTTGTGGAAAATTGAGACTATTTCGATTTAATTATGTTCCAGGTGTATACGCTACTTTTCCCCCTTTCATTCAAAGTATAGTTGAATTTTAAAAAATATGTATTCTTTCAATTTCGTTTTCATTTTAGATATTGTACTTCTCAGTATTAATTTTTTAAGGATTTCTTCCATCAGAATCAATTTTCATATTATACTATTTTTGAAATTGTAATTATGTTATTACGTTTTGCTCGTAAGTTAATATTCGTATTTTTCTTGAGGCTTTGGAGTACTAGTCTTTTTAAATGCTTGCCTCTTGTCTGTTGCGACTAATCCTGAACTTCAAGTGTTAATAATCTCTATCTGGTTGAGATGTCAATATTCTTCATCTAGTAATTATGTCATCGATGACCAGTTTACTACGCATAAAGCTAATAGTGGCATTTTACTTTCCACTACCAATAATAACTTTATTTTTCTATGAACTTTTGGTTCTTCGTAGCTTGCCTATAAAATTTCCTTTGGTCTAGGTCTTGCTGTAAAGTTAATAAAACTCATTTAAAAAATGATGCTAACAACAAATTCTCTAATGATATTAGATTTTTCATAATTGAATTATGTTTTGCTACTCACTTTTTGGAGTGCAGTACTTCTTGTGTTTTCAAATTTTTGGAGAAGTATTTCTATACGTATCTTTAGAATTTTATCAAAAAAGAATTGAGGAGATGCGTAGTCTATACCATGTACAATTTTTTCTTTTTATATGAACTTAATCATATAGCAATTTGTAACATACATTGTCTTCATTAATATGCTGGTACATATTGTTTCATTGTTTTTTATTTATTTTTATTGAGATGACACACTCTTTAAAGGGTGCTAGCTCAATGGAAGAGCACCTTCCTCTAAAGCAGGAGGTTGGTGGTTTGATTCCATCTTGCTCTAACCTAAATTAAATATTCACATTTTCTATATTTTTTTTAAATAGAATTTTTATTGTCTCTATGGACACAATAATTGGAATTAAACTGAGAAACTAAGACTATAGACATATTGTCTCTATATTGTATCTACAAAGACAACACATTTTTAATTGTAGCTATAGTCTCTGAAGAGACAAAAAGGAAGTGTCTTTTAAGAGATAATAATACTTGTATTCTATGTTTTATTTATAATGATAATTTTTTTTTTATAATAATTTGAGAAAATCACTTAAAAACAATATTTGAGACAATTTACAAATTTGTTTTGGTCTGGAATTAAGAAAATTTACTCAAAAATAGTCTCAAATATTGTTTTAAAACCCTCCTCTATGTAGTAGTGTTACCAGCATATTAAAAATCAGCTATCACTAAAGATCCACTGCAAAAATTCATGACTAGGCCTGTGAGAAGTGGGGTTGAACAGAAATATTTTGAGAAAGTAATATATGTTAAAGAATTAATCGTTAGGTTAGTTTAGAATTAGTTGAAGATTTAGTTAGTAATCAGTTTCTAGATTCAGTTTCTGACATAATTGTTTCTAACTTGTATAAATATATCTCTCCTTCAATAAAAGTAATGTAGTGTCACTGTGCTCTCTGAAATTCTCTATTGTCTGCCTCTAAAACTGGAGACGCTCCAGTTAGCTCTGCCAAAGTTGGAGGCCGCTCCGAATTTGGAGATTTCATAGAGATTTTAGATTAAGATAATTTTCTCCCATGAGTTGAACTCATCATTTGGAAATTTGGAATCACTATCGGTAAATACCAGCTACCATGAAAATAAAATATTGACATCTCAAAGCAAGAGATATATTGATTGTGAGGCTTTTCCATTTTATACACTGAAGATGGCGTTACTACATTATAGGCAGTGGACAGTGAACTATAGCTACTGGCAGAAGAAAAAGCAAAGCTATTTCGTATATTCTGACATGGACTATTGACTGCAGAATACTTCGTATCATAAGATATGCGAGACAATACAAGCTAGTCATCGCAGGCATGGTTGACAAACAATACAACGTCTTATTATAAAATTTAACTGAGAGATCTACCTTCTCGTGTACTCCAATGCGTTTTACTATCTTCGCCAGGTTATACCATTCAGTGCCTCGACCCAGGGGGATCGTCGTGACCAATCCCAGGGCTGTGGCCAAAAGGTTGAAATGGTGAAATAGTTTTCTTCACTTCATGTTGAGCCGCTTCAGATTTTAGAGAAGGAAGTAATTCCTGAAGAAGTCCATCAGAACGCTGATCTGAAGCATTCGACTTTACAAATACAGCTGGCTTCAAGTTAGCGTCTAAACCAGAATACTCTTCAATGTCAGCTCTTTTGCCAAAGGGATCCTTCGGCTCTAGGAACACCTTTGCAGGAGTCCTTTCCTTGACCAGTGGGTAACTAGTTGCAGCAGTCGCTTTAACCTGAGAATCGCTATTAAGAGAGAATGGGTTGAAGCCCATAATCCGAGCAGCCTCACCTAACGGTGCTGCAAGCAACAATATGATAATTATAACAAAGTTCTTCATAACTCAATTGATTTACGAAGAAGAGAATACAGGAGACTACACTCAGATGCGTCTCTACAAAACGACTGCAGGCACGGCTATTAATAAGAACTCGACTAGTGAAATGTTTAGACCTTGCCATCCTATTTATCTATTAGTTCTAAGTTCCAGTCAACGAGAAATAGATTCCTGCCCTGCACTGCCGAATTATTTTATAGATTTCAACCATAACACTAACATTAGAATAACATTTATTCTTGTAAAGATGGATTTCAACAATCGTAAAGTAACGCCGACAATATGTTGCAAGTATTGAGATTGCTTTGTTATACAGCCAGATTCATGAATTCTATAGCATTTTGTATATGGAGTTGCTTATCAACGCAACCGACCGTTTCTTTTTCTGAAATTCAGTAAATTTTTTTAGAAAAATCAGATAATTAGAGTGTTTTAGCAGTTTCTTGTAAGCCAGATTCATGCATTCAGTCACGATCCCAATCATTACATGGCATTTACTTTCCTTGACTTCGGAAGTGCTTGCCTGTTGACTTCTTTCTCCCATCCAGGCTAAAAGAAAATTATAACCAATTAGTGCGGGCCTTGAATATTCGAGGAGGAATTAAAATTCGCCTCTTTTGTCGGAACTGAAACGACGTTAGTGGTTGGGAATCGGGCTGGCGGGCTTTACATGATACTAGATTCCGAAAACACTATTGAAGATATTTTTATTTCTCTGTTCATGTATTTTTTTATTCTCTTGTACTTTGGTCTGGAATCTGGATCCGGATACTTCTATACTTTAATATCGATACTTCTGTTTGCGTGCGCATCACAAATTCCATTAGATTTGTTTGACAGAATCTCAAAAAAAATTCCTTTATAGTTGTTTGTCAATCCACGAGAGCACCAGTACATGGCAGACAACCTGCGCAGAAAGGGAAGCCACCCACATGGCATGTGTTTCTTCTTTGTAATTAGTCTCAACTCCTACAAGCAAAAGCGAACTTCCAGTTTCAAATTTTATAGCTCTCACTATGCGTTTAGCTGCCCTTATGATAGTTTTCCTTGAGTGTTATTGAATATTATTCATATTCAACACAAATATGTCAAGACATACCAGTTTGGCGGAGTTTCATAAACTACCATGAAAAGAGGCTATAAGTAAGTTGAGTGGTTGGGATTACTGGTCATAATACCTTTACCTGCTTTTGAATATTGGGTTTATCGTGACTTTTTTGCTTTTGTTTATTATGAAGTATAGAGGAGCATATCAAATCATAATTGTTTTTATGATTTGTAATTTATCATATTAAATTGGGACTTTTTTTAAAAATAAGAGTATATTTTAATCAACTAATCTAATTTAAAAGAAAAAGTGAAAAAGTAAGTTGGTTATCAAGTTTCCGTATTCAGTTCCATATCTCCCTCCTGATTGCCTCTAGGTTTCCGAAGACCTACCGCTAACATCTTATGTTGGCTGACATTGGTTTTACAAAGAAGGTGAACATGATCGTGGCATTTCACAGGGCAGAGATATTTCTTCAAAGATGACATACTTATACCTATCGACCAGGCCTCAGCTAGACCCTCTCTCCATTTCGCTGGCCTGGTTATGGAAGTGGGAGGTTCTGACGAAACTGAAATGCTTCACATGGCTAGTAATATCCAACCGCATCCTAACTTGGGACAACCATGTTAAGCGAGGATTCATGGGCCGGAGTATATGCCCTCTCTGTATATATGCTAATTCATATTGATTTTATTTGGTATATGTATAGAATGAACTCATATTCATTTCTACTTTTTATTTTATATTTTAAGCTAAAAAAATAAAGTAAAATTCATTTTATTTTTTATATGTATAAAATTCTATGTGTCTTGACCTTTTTAATATTCATTTAAAACTTATATTCATTATAATAGTAATTTAAAACTGATTATCTTATTTATTTATTTATAATCTTATTTGATACATTGTTATTTATTTACCTTACCTCTTTACATCTCTTTTATATTTACGCTGTAAAGCGTTCCTATTTGAAAACAACCCACCTAAAGTCCCACCTGTACTATCATATACCGTTGATGTTCATGTTAGACGATTGAAACACTATGGACCATAGGATTAAATATGGTTATTAATTGGTTAGGTAGGTAAACCGAACACACCATTCTGAACAACCGCAAGCTAAGAACGCACCAGCAAAGGCTTCATGATTGTGATGAGTTTGTCCATCTGTAATGGAGATGTGCTCAGACAGAGATCTGTTAGAACAGAATCATCAGTAGGAAGAATACAGTGCCCTTCTCATAAAAAGAAGCCACCAGCATCCTGCAAAAGCTCATGGACGCCTATGATAGTTTGTTCAGAGGCGAGTGACTATGTTCGGCCCCATGCTCATCCGATCATATCTACTCCTTCCACAACATATACAGACATGGATCCTGAGAAGTATAAATAAAATATATTTTTGATTCTGAAACTGCTTCTTAGTAAATTGAATCAATTTCTTTTGCTTATGATTCTGCCTCTACAGTCTCAGTATTTGTTGCCATCACTCTGGGCAACTGAATCAACAAAAACTTGATGGTTTAAGCCCCCACTTCACTGTGCTTTAGGGCCGTGTCTTCCTCACGCAGAATCTATCCACCGAAAGTTGCGGGTGGCTATACTGGAGATGGGGTTCCGCGTTACTGAGTAGGCTGGGTTGGGGTTTTTTCCGCTCCTCGTGATGGGGTTACTCTGGCACAGAGGCAGTTGACCTAGCAGATTCACCTTAAGCAAAGCCAGTTGCAGAGCCATCACACAATTCATGAAGTATTTCTCGAATGCCCATGATGGGGAAATCATCCTATTGCAATGTGTTCCTCTAAAATATGCAGCAATCACTGCGCAAATCTATGAATGCAATGAGGTGACTTGCGGATGCATTGTATTCTGTGCAGTCGAAGAGATCACAATCATGCTTGCTAATCAGATGCCAGGAATACTAAAACAATTGTCTGATTCCCTGTGTATACTTCCATCTTTCAATTGCCTAAGACGAGGTTGCCATAGCTGTAATAAGGGCCTCTTGCAGGTGGAGACTGATGGGTACTCAAAGAAGATAATTAAAGATTTATTTTTTAAGAAAATGTAAAATTCAAACCTATTATTATGCATCTCAGTGGTAATTAAATATTACAGTCAGCAAACGTGGTATGTATCGACGGATTACATTGTTGCTAAATCTAAGTCATAGTATGTGGTGCTAATTATGTTAATTAGTATTGTTATTAATTTTGGATGGATTATATTACTCTGAAAAAACTTCAAGTTAATGAAAAATAATCAAAATCAATAATCTTTATAGAGCTCAAACATGTTATTATGCATTTTAGCAGGCTGTGTTATCTGCAGACCAGGCAGAAACAAACATACAGATAAATACCATAATTCAGTGCAGGGTTTTATCCGCTCCTTGTGATGGGGTTACTCTGGCACAGAGGCAGTTGACGTAGCAGATTCACCTTAAGCAAAGCCAGGTGCAGAGGCAATAGCATAAACATTTGACCAAGTTTACCCTTAAGAAAAGTCTCTAAATAAAGGGGCAGGTATAGGAGAAGCAGAGACAGGGTAAGAGGCCTTGTTGTGGTCAGATAACGTGCTTCCAAATGTGATTGTTGGGCGTTGTTCTTTTTCATGATTGAGATTTTACTGTACTGTATGCTTAAATTAATCTCACTGTACTGTATGCTTAAATATCGCCCAACTTTGTCTGGTTTTCAAAGCATATTCAATCCTATTTTCCAATCTCTTTTATCTTTTATGGTTACAAAGAGTGGACATATATTGGGTCAAGGTGCTAGGTATCAGGGGTATCTATTTATGTAAGGTGCAAGAGAGGTAATTATTTGTCTAAGGTGTGAAGTCTGAGGGGATTCAGATATCTATTCTGCGAAGGTTGTTCCGGACCTATACTCAGTCTCAAGCTCAGCACATTGAAACTTATCTCATTCAATGATAGGGCAGAATACAACAGGAATGGAGCCTGGTGGATGGCTTCTCAGAACACTCTGTTGCTGTGACCAGTGAACCAACTCCCCAACAAGAATGGAGCCTGGTGGATGCCTTAACACTTGTTTGCTCTGAACAGTGAATGGAATTCCTGTAGGCTTATTTGTATATTATTAATTGATTAATATTTGATTGATAATCATACTTCAATATTTGCAGGGAATGGCAACCTTGAAAGTTTCAGCCTCTATTTCTACCTTGCGACCCCCATCCTGCACATACAGTGTCTGCCCAAAGGAAACAACACGTGAATATGTTGTATTTTTCCTTAGACTTTACCTTATTGCATTAGGAACTAGAGGCATCAAGCCCTGCGTGTCTTCTTTTGGGGATAATCAGTTCGATGATACCAATCCAACAGAACGAAAGAAGAAGGGCTATTTCTTCAATTGGTTTTATTTCTCAATTAATGTTGGAACTCTTGTTTCCAGCAGCGTTATTATATGGGTCCAAGACAATGTTGGGTGGGGATGGGGGTTTGCTATCCATAATAAAATTATTTTCTGGGGCACCATTAAATAGACTCTAGAAACCTGGAGGCATTCCCCTCACATGATTATGCCAAGTAATAGTTGCATGATTGCGTAAATTGCAAAAGGAAGTCCCTCAATATAGTTCAATGCTATACGAGGTGCAAGACAAGCATTCTGTTATTCAAGGAAGCCAAAAGATAGAGCATACAAATGATCTCAAGAGTGTAGAACTATTTCAAATGATCTCAAGAGTGTAGAACAGATGTTTGCATATTGTTACTAGAAACTAAGATGCTCGAATCATGATGTGTCTGTTCTCTTTTCTTCTTTGGAAACTTTGATCAATCGCTTTATCAATTGCTTTGCTCTAACTCCCCTGTCATCTCTGAATATCCACTGCATAATTTCACCTCTGCAGGCTGTAACCATTTTTCCATCTTCGCCCATGAAGGTCATCCATCCGTTCTCATTGCCTTCGTCTATAAATTGAAAAAGATGTAACAATCTTTTCATTTCACATAATTGGTTGTCACTGTTGTCAAGTCCCTTAATCTGTTCTTTCAAATAGAGAAGATGCATCCAAAATCTCATGGCTTCATGTGCTGAGAGATTTAGCAAAGACATCCCCTCCATATCAGCTTGTGGCATCTCTGGTTTTTCCAAGGAATAATAGTCTTGATTTTATGGCCATGTCTTGGAATGTAAATAATGTAAATGCTATCCCTCAGCTCTATTAGTGACATGTAAGTTCCCTATTCCCGTTATATAAGCATATCATTTTTCCCTCATGCATCTTATTTTTCACCTTTTCAAGGAAAGACATAAAACAAAACTAGAAGTGAGTTTCACTTGCAAGTTGTCAGAGCAATATTTAATCTATATACTCACTCATATATATACATTTTTTTTCACATTTTCAAGTGCAATCATAAAAGCTAAGGCATTATTTAATCTATATTTTCATATTATAATATATAACAACGAATAAACAAAGAAAAATTACCCACCTCATCAAAAACATTTTCCAAATGGTTGAAAAGAAACTCTAAATTGGATATCCTTTTCAGTTGATCACATTCTGTTTTTCTTAATTTTTCAAATATTTCCTCCGTAAAAGGATAAGCTTTTGGCCCCCTCATGTTCAATATAAAAAGCATAAAAGGCTTGAAGGTTGAAATCCTTCCATTAGGTTCTATTATCCAAATTATACTTGGATGCCAAATGTCATCTTGATCATCCTTTTTCCATCCACATTGTTTGACTAGAAAAGTATTGTGCTGCTCTGGTCATTGTCAATGGGTTTTGGAGTACTAACCAAGGAACCTGTCTTGAAGACAGATCAAATCCATCCAATGCATTCAGTCCTGCACTTGACTGCAGAGTTGGGAGTGGAAGTGATATAATTTCAAGACCATGTATGTTCTCTGCGTGATACATTTTAGCCAAAGACCAGAGG
The DNA here is from genome assembly GCA_034641835.2 of Pinus albicaulis. Taxonomy (NCBI): domain Eukaryota; kingdom Viridiplantae; phylum Streptophyta; class Pinopsida; order Pinales; family Pinaceae; genus Pinus; species Pinus albicaulis. The sequence continues at coordinate 20,279,599 of CM076580.1, read as the reverse complement.
CCAATATCATTACATAAGTCTTCACACCCCATTTCTAATACAATCGTTTTTCCTTCTAATTTGTCAACTCTAAAAGGTTGAAGGTTTTCAGTTGGATCCTACATTTGCGAAGTCAACAAAACAAGCTACAACAGTTAGTAAAATGAAATTAGAAAATCGGATCTTACACTTATATATCTAAATCTATATTAATTAAGAATGATTAACAAAACTTGAGAACTTGATACCTGGTTTGATACATAACTCCTTTGGAAGATGGTTTCCTCTTCTCTTGTTCCAAACAATTCTCTTAACAAATCTATGTTACTCTTTTGAGGCTTTTCTAACAGTTCTTTCAATTTGAAATATTTGTCACATTTACCCAATACAAATTTCTCCACATCACAGTTGGACAATACTTTCCAACAAGGGTGGCATGTTTCACCTTTCCTGTCTTCCACCATCTCCATATGAAAATAGATGGGCTCCTCTGCATTATATTTTTCTAACCATACTTTTCGAACACTTGTATCTAGTGGATAACCAAGATTCTCGAACATCTACATCTAATGTTAATAACAATTTAACAAGCATCAATCCAAATTCCCGGATTTCACGACTATAGCCCAAAATTCTGTCCTTGAACTTCATGGGAAACTTATTAAAATGTTTACCAATATAAATCATTTCAAAATTTAAATCTCTTTGAATGTCATCAATAGACTCCTCCATTAATGGACAAAGGAAATCATCATCTGGATCGCTATGAAATATGACAAGTGAGACCGTGTTTAAAGGAAGATTAGATATGCTGAATGGCTTTCCACGCATATCAAGGAGAAGGTTATCCAATTCTGACAGAAGCTTCTGGAATATGTTCTCCCTCTCCTCCTTTGACAAATCCTAAAGAAAAATATGAAGTCATTGGAAAAGGCTTCCATCTGACCCTCAACACCCAGGAAAACTAAAATACAATAGAACTAGCCTGCTTAATCCAAACCTACGAATAAACAAAGAAAAATTACTCACCTCATCAAAATCCCAGATTTGATCCTGGAATCGTGTAATTTGTGGAAACCATTTATTACTGTTTTGGGTCATATTTATTCACGACATTGCTGTATTCTTAACTAATGCTAATGTCAATATATACCACACCTCATAGGGAACTCTACTCACAATCTCACCCAAATGTGTAATGTTTTGTGGCAGTTTGCTCTTTTTTTGATTGCTGGCGAGAGGCAGAACATTGCCTTGGCATAGTTTTTTTTATTCCAAGGCATACGCAAGGTGAAAAATAGTTTGTTCAAGTCTTTTTATTCAAGAAACCTTGAAAATGGTCATTGGAGCTAGGACTCCTTTGTAATTTATAGAGATGTATTTAGAAAGAAACGATAAGTGTTTGATTACATTGGGGGAATTGATTTTGTACACATTTGTGATTCGATTCATTAATTTAATCTGTGGTTTATTCCCTTGGTACCCATAGAATTGCTGGAAGATTACAAGATGAACTGCACGATAGATGTAGGCTTTTGCCTTTATTATAGTCTCTTTGTTAACTGTATATTTCGTTGCTTACATCCTGTTGTTAGAATCTGGATTCTTGAATGGAGTAGTTTTTTGTAGTTTTTAATTTATTTCTGTTACAGTTATGTGCCTGATGTTGGTACCTTTATTTCTGGACATAATCTGAAGAGATCCACTGTAAACTGTCATTCCCAAGGATTTCCGAAACTTGTCATGCATATTTCCTATACACACATCATCACTGTGAAAAGTAAAATTCTTAATTGTTAGCATATGAAGTGCATTGCCATCCAGTGTAAAATATTGTCTGCAGCATCACACAGTATATGATTCAAATGGTTGTACGCAACTGGTATCTGACTTACATGATGACATTTTAACATCAGCTAGTTATGAACTCAGGCCATTTTATGCAAAATGATGCAAGGAGATGCAGTAGGCCCAAAATGTTGGGAAAAATACTGAGAGGGGGGGGGTGAATCAGTATTTACTTCATAATCAAATCTTTTTACTTTTTCATTCCTTAAAACCCATACGCTACTTTCCTTCAGTAAACTAGCGTATATACGCGGATCCCCTTTATGAAACTAGCGTATACACAGAGATTTAGATCTGTCATTAAATATTCATTTATGTTACTCCATCATTCATTCATCAGATGTTCAATAAACAGTAAACATGTGTAGTAAGAATAGAATAAACCATCACACAAAGCATCACACATGAACACCAGGATTTTTAGGTGGAAACCCAAATCGGGAGAAAACCACCGCTGCAGTTGCTCAGCCTTCAATATTACAGAGAAAACATCTTACAACATATGTGCTGGCGCAGACTTGACCAGCACACAGGCACCCACCTGCGCTCGTTTACCAGCCTCTCCTGGAAGGGAGCTCCAACCCCCTGACTCGTTTACCAGCCTCTCCTAGAAGGGAGCTACGACCCCCCGATCTCGTTTACCAAATTTCCCTCACTCGGAAGGAGCTACAACTTCTGATCAAGTGCTGCCAACCTTCAGCACCACCTTGGACCACGTTTCATCAATTTTCACACCGGATCCAACAAAGCAAATTTGAACACCACTATACATATTTCATCATATTTCCAGACTGGACCCTTTCCAAACTTTTAAGCACAAACAATCATCACCAACAGATACTTAACAGCACAGATCATATAGCAGAAACATAGCAGAAAAGATCAGATATTTCATACCATTTGCTTCAGCAAACCCTAGTTTGCATACGCGCTTTCACTTTACTGATGTCGCGTATATACGCGCTTCCGTCCACACAAACCAGCGTATACCTCAGTGTATATTTTATTGCGCATACGCACTTTCACTTCGCTGAAGCCGCGTATATACGCGCTTCCTCCGCGGCGAAGTAGAGTATAGAACTTCAATCATTACAGAGCAGCATACTTCATCAGATCAGATATTCAGTTCAGATCTACCCTTTTGCTTAGACAGATGTTCGCCTAGATGCTCGCCTCATCACAGATCTAAGCCTTCCATAATCAGATCTAGCAAATACAAGAGCAATTCAGATCTAGATCCCCTTCTTCATCATTGGTGCATCATACATTCAGATTTATCATTCAAGTGTAACCCTTTCCATTCAGATATACTTCAGAGAGAAGTATTCATTCAAGCTCATACATCTTGCACCCATACTCATGATTTGCACAATGAATTTCTTCTCCTTATATAGGTTTTCCTTTTTCAATACCATGAGCCCCTTTTTCAATACCATGGGCCAAAACAATACCATGAGCCCAAAAATACCTGGACGGGGTCAATTAGGCGGATCATTACCCAATACAATGGGTCAAAACCATGGTGGTTACCCTTGGTTTTGCACTTTTTGAGCGCTTTTGCCCATACGCGACTTGGCACGTTATTTTCCGCGTGCATACGCGACTTCCCCTAGGCCAATCCGCGTATACAAAGAGACATACTCTTTTCATTATATTTTGAGCACATTCTAAATTCCTTTCTTCATTGCCTTTTGTACACACTGTAGAAACATCATATTTTCTTCATCAGGAACATTCTCTCAAGCACAACTTCATCAAGTAAGTTGTCATCATCTTCATCAAGTGGGTTGCTTTTCAAGGACAACACTCAGCATCATATTGTCAATAAACATCAGATTACCAAGTCCATCAAGTCAAGAATAACTTCATCAGGTGGATTGCCATCAAGGACAACACATGTCAACAGTCGCATGTCTTCATCTCCATTCAGTGGGTTGCCATCAAGGACAACACTCTGCATCATATTTCCAACACAAAAATCATGCAATTACCATGACATACATCATACAATCATCGGTCATAATATAGGATCTAACCAAGATTCAATTAAAATCAACTTTGCAATAAACAGAATAAAAGTAGGGGAGGTATTTCGTTACAACAAGCAGCCCCAGCCCATCCAAACCTCCTAATTATTTCCTATCAACAACCAGCTGCTTAAAAATTACTCACCTCATCAAAAACATTTTCCAAATGGTTGAAAAGAAACTATCAATTGGATAGCCTTTTTAGTTGATCACATTCTGTTTTTCTTAATTTTTCAAATATTTCCTCCGTAAAAGGATAAGCTTTTGGCCCCCTCATGTTCAATATAAAACGCATAAAAGGCTTGCAGATTGAAATCCTTCCATTAGGTTCTATTATCCAAATTATACTTGGATGCCAAATGTCATCTTGATCATTCTTTTTCCATCCACATTGTTTGACTAGAAAGTACTGTGCTGCTCTAGTCATTGTCAATGGGTTTTGGAGTACTAACCAAGGAACCTGTCTTGAAGACAGATCAAATCCATCCAATGCATTCAGTCCTCCACTTGACTGCAGATTTGGGAGTGGAAGTGATATAATTTCAAGACCATGTATGTTCTCTGCGTGATACATTTTAGCCAAAGACCAGAGGCCAATATCATTACATAAGTCTTCACACCCCATTTCTAATAGAATCGTTTTACCTTATAATTTGTCAACTCTAAAAGGTTGAAGGTTTTCAGTTGGATCCTACATTTCCGAAGTCAACAAAACAAGCTACAACCGTTAGTAAAATGAAATTAGAAAATCGGATCTTACACTTATATATCTAAATCTATATTAATTAAGAATGATTAACAAAACTTGAGAATTTGATACTTGGTTTGATACATAACTCCTTTGGAAGATGGTTTCCTCTTCTCTTGTTCCAAACAATTCTATTAACAACTCTATGTTACTCTTTTGAGGATTTTCTAACAGTTCTTTCAATTTGAAATATTTGTCACATTTACCCAATACAAATTTCTCCACATCACAGTTGGACAAGACTTTCCAACAAGGGCGGCATGTTTCACCTTTCCTGTCTTCCACCATCTCCATATGAAAATAGATGGGCTCCTCTACATTATATTTTTCTAACCATACTTTTCGAACACTTGTATCTAGTGGATAACCAAGATTCTCAAACATCTACATCTAATGTTAATAACAATTTAACAAGCATCAATCCAAATTCCTAGATTTCACGACTATAGCCCAAAATTCTGTCCTTGACCTTCTTGGGAAACTTATTAAAATGTTTACCAATATAAATCATTTCAAAATTTAAATCTCTTTGAATGTCATCAATAGACTCCTCCATTAATGGACAAAGGAAATCATCATCTGGATCGCTATGAAATATGACAAGTGAGACCGTGTTTAAAGGAAGATTAGATATGCTGAATGGCTTTCCACGCTTATCAAGGAGAAGGTTATCCAATTCTGACAGAAGCTTCTGGAATATGTTCTCCTTCTCCTCCCTTGACAAATCCTAAAGAAAAATTTTGAAGTCATTGGAAAAGGCTTCCATTTGGCCCTCAACACACAGGAAAACTAAAATACAATAGAACGAGCCTGCTTAATCCAAACCTAGTTGTTACCATTGTTACTTCTATCACCACTAAAGGAGGAAAACAGAGATGGATACCTAACAATCTCAATGAAGGCCATCTAGATTACTGCTTTTGGCTTTTAGCTTTCCTTAGCTTTTTAAGCTTGTTTGTATACACCGCTTGCATACAAAGATACCAGTACAAGAAGGCTAACTGGGGCGAAATTCCAAACTACGTGTGATGCATTACAGAAATCCATGAATCATTTCTCTCTGCCTAATGATTTCATAATTTTCTTTCACATTGTATTAACCTGTAAAATGTTTAGTTGAATGTAATACCTTTTATCAGTGTATGTCAGATATAGTGGTGATAATATTAGTTTTTCTTTAATATTGATTTCTCTTATATCTTTACTATTAGCTTCTATTTTCAAATTGAAACAGAAGGAACTTGTTATTATCAAATTGAAAGAGAAAAGGGAACTTAAGATAAGTTGGAAACATTGAAATGAATTGGAGAATGGCCTAAACATAGCTTCAAACTTATTAGCCAACCAAATTCTCATTGGCATTCCTCATCACCACAGGCATTATAGCTATCCCGCATGATTCATGTGACATCATTTCCTCTATACTACTCTTTCCTCCCTACATGATTTATGTGAGAGCATTTCCTCTATACTAATCTTTCCTATGTTACTGCTTTACAACATTTCCTTTGCAACATATGGTGCAATTACTAGTTATTTATTTACCATACTTCTTCATACATATTTTATATTTATTTATTTATTTATGATATTTATTTTATAAATATGATATTTGGCCCACGGTATCAATATTAATTTTTCCCATAGACTTCATCTAAATAAAACTTCTTTTTAAAGTTTTTTTAAATATAAAAAGGTTTATGGAATAAATACAAAAATAATTTTTATTTATTTACCATACATCTATTATATATATATTTTTATTTATTTACGATAACTCTGGAGAAAGTATAAAAATAGGTTTTATTTATTTACCATACCTCATGTTTATTTATATTTATATTTATTTAAATTTTAAAATATTGCAACTTTGATGGGGAAATATTTATGTTTTTAAATATTTTAATTTATCTATAGAATATGAGTTTTCTTTTTAAAGATTCATTTTACAAATATTTAATTAAAAGAAAAATTAAAAGATTTTGGATTTTGATTGTTTGTGTTGAATTAATTCTTTTCCTCGGAAATGGTATTGACTTTAGTAAAGAGTAAAGATGTTCAAAATTTTACTTAATTTGGAAATTCAATGTGGTAAATTTTTTTGTTAAAGGTAAATTTATGATCCATTCATTCAAGTTCAGGTATATAATCTACTATCCATTCAAATTATATAAATAATACATATTTGTATTTTAATAATTAATCTCAGCCCATTAATAAGTTTAAAAAGTTATATATAATATAAATATTCAAGTTATATAAAATTCAAGATTAGGTTAATGTTTATCAGACATAAAAAAATGTTAAATTTATTATTTTTTGAAAACATGACATACCCGACATGTGGGTCAATATTGAACTGTAAATTGTGCCTCCAAGCACAATAATAAACCCTACAATTAGAATAACATTGATTCTCGTAAAGATGGAATGGCCACACGAACCCCATAAAATAATACAACCCACCGTTGGGCATGGCACACCCACCATATGTCTAAAATGGTTGGCTCCATGAAATATGTAAGATCTCATTGAGTATATGGCCTATTGTGTGTTGGCTAGAAGAGTAGGTGACCCCATAGTGGACATCTCATCTTCTGTTGAGGCATAAGTTAATTGCTATTGTGTGGCTTGAACATTGTTGCACCTAGTCTAGGTTTATAGTGGCAGCCAATAGGATTTGATCCTGGGCCTTGTTCACCAAAACTCTTACCAGTTACCAATTATTCTAGATTTAAAAAAGAAGAAAAAGAAAAAGAAGAGAAAAAAAAGAAAAAAAGATTGTGAAAGAGCATGCATGTGAATTTATTGATGACCTAGACACCTTAAATGTGGTTTATGATGATGCGGTTCTTCCTATACTTTTATAAAAAATCTCGCATTTCCAAACACCAGTTACCGACACAAAGGCATACATGTGAAAAATCTCCAAGAATAACTAGTTGGTGCTAATACTGTTTATATAAACATCAATAGTTTTCTCCTGCTAGATTGACTGTTGGTGTATATACACACTATTATTTTCCTCCCTCTAACATTCCATTGTAGTTTCCTCCCTCTAACATTCCATTGTAGGTTTATATGTAGAGATTTCCAGCTTATAAGTGTCCTTTCTTTGCCTCAGTCATGCAAAATATTAAATTTCGTTTTGTTTATCTTATTAATTCATTTTTCTTCTTTCATAGACTATAGAATGTTCTCAAACAACATATAGTATACATTTTCATCGTAACTAGCTAGGAATTTTTAGATTTTAAAGAAAATTTAAAGCAAGATCATGACAGGTTGATCTGACATAGGGTTGAAATATTTAGATGATGATGTAGCCTTGATTTTTCTTATACTGATATATCTATTGTAAATATGAGTATTTATGTGTTTCCTGCTGTAAAAAACAAATCCCGTGTTTGAATATAACTTATTTCATTTTCTAGGTCTGGCAACTTTATTTTCAAAGGTTTCAACTCCGTCTACTCAACATTTTTCACCTATTCAGAGAAGCCCTAATAAATATAGAGTGTACTCTTTGCGGTTGATGATGACATAGAGTTGAAATATTTAGGGTTGATTATGACATATTTATCATGAAGTACCGATGTATGCCTTTTGTTTCTGTTATATTTAGCGTTGATCGGTCATACAAAATATGGAATTTCCTTTTTTTTCTCTTATACGTTCCCTTTCTTACCTCAGTCATACAAAGTATGAAATTAGCTTTTGTTTCTCTTATATGATCAACCATACATCATTATCAACTTAAAATATATATATTTTTTTATTTAAAAAAAAAAAAATTGTATTTTTTACTATGTGATATTTCCCCATTGTATCAGGAGCATGTCTTTTCAAAGATTTGGTAAATCTGTATCCTGTTAACTTAGGTTAACATACATTTAACCGTATTAGGTCAAGAATCTCTATCGACCTCTGCTGTTGTTGAGAAAAGAAACCTTTACATGTTTTTTTTCAGTGCACATCCTCTTGTACACTCTCGTCTCAATCTTGAAGTCAACCTTGAAGTTTAACAATCCTTGCACCGTGTCCTTTAAGATTGACGATGCTCCATCATTGACTCAAATTGTTCTTTTGTGGCAAATCTCACACAAGTTGTTATCGTCATGCAGTAGGCCTTTCATAGGATCCTCTATAGCCTATACATACACCCTGTACAATGCATGAGCATATGAGCATTTGTTATAGATGAGGAGTTCTTAATCATTAAATACAACTTTTTAATATAGGATTTTCATTACATAATTTGAAAGGATATTATTAGTTAAGCTAAGTATAGATTAAAAAAAATAAACACTAGTAATCTTAGGGATATTTCTTGATAGCATCTGAAATTATGATATGGGTCACTAGGTTCATCACGAGGCTTCACTCACATACTTGTCTCCTACTTCTAAAGTTTGTTGAAGGCCTTTTTGTTACAGGTGATATATATGAGGCTCGATTGTTGACATACTGTGACACCAAACACATGTTACTTTAAATGAATGATACTGTGAAGTTGTTTGAATATATATTCACCTATTATTGTTGTTGAGAAAGGAAAACTTAACATGATCTATGAGGGCACAACCTCTCGTATGCTCCTTTCGTCTCAACCCTAAAGTAAACCTTGAAGTTTGACAATCATTGCACCATGTACTTCAATATTGACAATGCTTCATCATTTAAGAAACTTGGTCTTCTGTGCTAAATCTCATACAAGTTGTTATTGTCATGATCTAGGGATTTATTAGGATCCCCTACAACTTATACATACACCGTCTCCAAAGCACAAGGATATTAACATTTTTTCAACAGGAGAGTTGTTAATCATCAAACACAACCATATAATCTAGGTTTTTCATTACAAAAATTGACAGGAGGTTCTTAGTTAAGCTAGGTCGATATAAGATAATAAACACTAGTTAACTCAAGGATATCTCTTCATGGCATATGGAATGAGATGGATATTACTTTTTCAATAAATATGTGGCATCATCTGCAAGTTCCACTTCCATACTTGTCTCTTTCTTCTCAAGTTTGTTGCAAGACTTCTTGTTATGGGTCATATATTTGAGGCTCCGCTGTTGAATTTGTGTAACACCAAACACGTGTTATATGAAAGACATGATACCATGCAATTGTTTAGATTTCAAGCCCTATTTGACTAATTTCATTATGATTTTTATCAAATAAATAAACTATTGAATTTAATTAATGCTCAAACTAATTTTCAAAGTATAACATTATTCATACAATAGCTAGAAATTAAAGAGCCTAAAGATAATAAACTACCCCTTCAAATAAGCTTTTCATTCCTTTGAAAAAAATTTAAAAGGAAAATTCCACATGTTCTAGAAAAAAGCAACATACATGAACACCTAAATGACTTGAATTTTGTTTTGTATAAGTTGTTTATGAGGTACAAAGTTGTTCGGATTCCATACATTTGTAAAAATATGCAAAATTTATTCCAATTATTCCATAGAATCCATCCTAAAATATATAGCGAGGTAGCTAATGATTAGGGGGTGGCATGTCCCGCCAAGAAATTTGCTATAACACTAAGATGATTCTAGGTGTATCTACTTGAGAAAAATATCATATATTCCTTTCAATGAGGTTTCCTTGACTTTCTTATATTGATATATCTACAGTAAATATGAGTATTGTTGTGTCTCCTGTTGCTATTATACTATGTAAAAATAATTCCCATGTTTGCATCTAGCATATTTCATCAAGCTTTCTTTTCAAGCTTTGTAATCTATCTCCTCAACAATTTTCACCTATTTATGGAAGGCCTAATAAATATAAGGTGCACTATTCATCTGTATTATTTACTTTTAGTCATCAAAATATTGTAAAATATGTACTTCTTTTATTCATGAAAAAATGTCCTTGTTTGTTTCTCAGAAACGTTCTACGGTTTTCTATAGTTAAGCTTTCACCCTGGAGGAGGAAAAGAAGATAGGGTTTGAGATAAACCTTAGAGGATAGTGAAGCATTGGTCTTGTAGCTCTCATGAGATAAGAAGGCTATTGCTTTATAAACCCAAGCATTACTTTGTATGCTTGATTTAGGATAGAAGGAGACATCTAGGACACTTGTGGGAAACAAGGAGGACTTGCCAATGTTGATGCTAGCTTGATGTCAATTTTTAACATAGGCATTACTTTGTCATCTTGATTGAGGAGAAGAGGAGGAATCTAGGACACTTGTGGGAGACAAGTGCTGAATCCAAGGACATGCAAATGTTGATGTTAGTTTGTTGTGGATATTTAGTCATGGATAGAGTTTTCATAGTTCTCCCTAGCTAGGTATTAGAGAGATAGAATTTGTACCATCTTGGTGGTAACACTATGGCATGTACATGTACTTCATGTCCTTTACATATATATGAAATTTCAAGCTATCCAAAATTGTCAAATTGTGGATTTGATTTTCATCTTACATCATCTTATTCATAGTGTAATTTCCACAATTGTTCATGCCAATTTGACATAGAATACAGATGAAATTGCAAAGTTATTTAACATTTAAATTGAAAATAAGAGAAAATTTTTGTTGTATAATATGTTGTAGTATAGTGATTATCATATCTAATATATGGTTGGAAATGTGTGCCATAATGGTTGAAATTTTTTGGCATTAATTTTTATCTTTTCACTTGAGCTTCCTATCATGTTGGGTTGACGTGAAGTCCAATATTATCAAATACTGGCTGCTATAAATTAATAATTCAGATCAACCCAAGGTTGAAGGTTCATAGGGATTAGATTTGGGAAACTACGAGTGAGAAGTTAAGTTTCAGAGTCATATATATTGTCCTAGATCTCAAATTTCAAGGTAGGCAAGGGAGGGGGAAATCTCTTATCCTCATTCCAATCATTGCACTTTTATGAGGGCTCTATGCATCTTATGCTTAATGGGCCATTTTCACATACAGTGCAAGCTATAGAAGTGAGATGTGTTCACATTTATACACATATTTAGGAAATATTCAAGTTATCCTTAGGTTATTTCATACTCCAAACTTGGGTCTTACAGTTACCCTTCCAAAAATAAAAGCAACATATCACCATGTCTGAATGGCCACTACCTTCTGTAGGTAAATATTGTAAGTGTTGTAGGGTCTTCAACTTTGTCTAAGACTAGCATTTCTCTTTAATGAGAAAATATGTAATTCCCCAGTCTGGTAATTGGCCCTTGCCTCAACAAGGACCATCTTATCTTACACCAGGATGGTTGTTCCTTACCAAAAATATATGGACATGGTTTGTCAGCCCAACATTTGCTATCATAGCATATTCTTTCAATTTGTTGTAAATTTTAGCTTGTGTTCGAATATTTAAGATTTCTTAATAAACTAAAAAAATATATTGATCAAGAACATGGATGTTTATCATGATGATATATATGAAAAACTCTCTAATTTATTTTCTTTGCAAATATAATATCAATGCCTACCATGTTTCTCTCCTTTGATTCTTATTTTAGTTTTGATAATAGTCTCATTTTATCTTTTTGTTTCCATGCAGAGTACTACATGTAAGGTCAAACACTTGGATTGCATCAACGAGTCACTAATTTATGATTTTTTGGGGAGCGAATAAATATTTTGGTTTGAATTCGTGCATACAAAGCATATGACTGCATGGAAATTATCAGTGGGAAAGTAATGGAAAATAATGTCAGGTCTACATTGGTAAACATGAGTCGAATTGTTGCCTTGTATAAGACTGGAAACTTTAGGGGTATTATGATATGGTTTCTATCAACATTTTCTTTTATACATAATTAACATGCTAATTTAGCGTAATTCTCTCTAATTATTGGTCTACTCAGTTATACCTTAAATATCACTAGTATGTTGACAACAACTTTACGTTAGCAAGTATTGCAGAAAATAAAGAGTAGGTTTGCTCTTCGTTAACGTGCCTCAATGATCTAATTAAGGTATGTTAGTAATGTTGTGCTAATTCCTATTTCAGATTTTGAAACCAATGTTTTACATGTGCTTAAGGGTTCAAGTTCTCTTGCAAGATATTGAGTCTCACGAGTGTTTTTTTAATGTTATTTTTACGAACAATTTCACATAAAAGAAATCTTGAACAAGAGTAAATCAAAGTAAAATGAATCACCATACAACACATCAACACAGGGATTTGGTGAAGGAGTTCACCCCTCTTGGGCTACATCTCCTTTGTCCATATTCCATGGCATGGGGCTCTATAATATGCTCAAGTTTTGCAAAATTATATATTTACAATGCTTTTCTGCTCCTAAAACCTGCACCAATGAGTTAAAAATAGTAAAAAATGGTATCTTAGCCTCCTTCTTCTGATGATTTGGTCGAAAATTGGCTATGTTATGACCTCTACAAGTTTGCTCTACAACTTACCCCCTAAATTTAGCTAACTGCCACTAATTTGTGTTATGTGGCGACAAAAATAGTAACTGTGCCAGATTTGACGAGACCACCAAGTTAATCCAGATTAACTTAATTAAACAGAATTAGCACTAATCAAGCTCGCTTAACCTTTAAACTCGCTTAGCACTAACTAACCCGCATTAGGTGTTAATTAACTAAGATTATGGTTTGAATTGTGCGATTATGGATTAATGCTAATAACACCACTTAACTATTAATTAAATACAAATCAAGGTTTTACTAGCACTCTTATGGCTTAGATCCTCCTTCACTCCGCCAGTGGCCCGATGTTTCAGACATATGCTTTAGGGGATAGCCCCCTCTCCTCCCATCAGTAGACTTCGTCAAATTGAAATAGATGTGGTAAAGTATATGGTTAATATCCAAGCAGTAGGCGGACTCATGGCATGTGTTGTTGGCAAGGGAGAGGTCTTGTATTCGACCCCTGCCTGGTCCTTCCAGCTCATCACAATAATTTTGTTTGAATGTAAGGAGGACACGTCGCAGCCCTATGCTGAGCCATATGTCCCCTCCTCATTGGCCCATCAAAACCAATACTAAAATTCCAACACATGACAATTCAAAGCAATCCACAACTGCCACTTGGTAGTCTCCCATTATCCAGAGGAAAAGGTTGGTTGAACGTTAACCTTCCCAGTCAGCATACCATGTCAATAGTACGAACTGCTAACTAGGTTCTGTATCTTCATTTTTATGCCAAATTTTACATGTTTAGAAAAATTAACATAACACGTTTTTCCGAGCATACTTTGTTGATTTCACACAAAAAGAGTTGTGCCGGATTTAGGATAACGAGTACTACATGGTCGTTCAGGTTTTGTGGCATTCCGAGAAATTTGATTTTTTAACTTAATTATGAGCATTTGATCATTCCTCCCCACTCGAAGCTTTTGGGCCAAAAAATCTCTTTCATTACTGAACATGTGGATGAGGGTATAGTTCCCTCACCCTTCTAGTCTCAATCCACTGTAATATTCCTAAATTCAACAATTTGATATTTTCATAAAAACTAATATTTTTCCTTGATTGTGGAGACACTATCTTGTTGTTGTAGAGATAGATAGGCTGCAATTTCCTAGAATTTGCAAAAAAGAAAGATATTATTCAAGAAACAAACTTGTTCCCACCTCGATCATCAATCAAAGTAAACTTGAAAACTGTCTCACCACTAACACTATCGACATGGTGATTTTTAGCTTGTCCCATCTTGGGTTGGCTCGACTCATGATCAAATGGCATCGCCATCGCCATCCAACATCCCATTTCAAGGAAAATACATTGTGAAGCCCACAAGAAGAACTTTTGAACCCAATGGACTCTTTAAAAAAAAAATTTGGCGCTTTCTCTTTAACTTTGGCACTCTTTTGCACCAACATGTTATTTCCATTATTGTTCAATAATGATGTGGAATACTACAAATATTTGACATCTTGTTTACCTCTTTTCAAAGGAAACATGTTAGAGCCCCGAAACATATTATTACAAACATTAGCAACTTCAATGAAATCATCTTGTTCATTTGAGGCATCTTTTTTAAAGGTCTAATTCAAAACATCACTACACATTAACATTAACAAAGCCAAATCTTGAATTACATTCACTATTCACTTCATTTCTCCTTCATGTATAAGAGATAAACTCCTCTTCTTCTTATGCGCTCTAACTATGTACTCAATTCCATTCTTGAATAAGTGGTATTTATTCTCATGGAAATGAAATATCACCCTCCTATCATAAAGATAATGACATCCAAAAATAATACCTGTAATCTCAAGAGAAACTACATTAAGTTCAACTACATCAATAAAGTTTAAATTGATTGCAAACCTTAGGATGCACTTCCTTGTTACCCGCAAGTTTGCATTCTTGCATATCCAGACTAATGGATAAGGTCTTGGATGTATAAAGGTTTCTATATTTAACCTCTTAACCAAGTCTTAAAAATTCAAACATGATTGAGAACCACTGTCAAATAGTGTGTCTATTTTGGTATACAGTTTTGAAACAACTCTAATAGGAAAGAGTTAAATTTTTGTATCATCATCTTGAGTTACATTAGAATAACTTGAATAACTAGTGCTTTCTATGTTCTTACTATTCAAACCCATTGTTGTAACCTTGGTTTCATCTCTTGAAATTAAACCTAATTCATGTTCAATGATTGCATTTGTTTTCTCGTTCTCTTCGGTTTTAAGATTGTTTGGTTTCAACTCTGGATGGAGCTATGACAATGGTCTTCATCATGGCCATTTTTCGAACAATTTTTACAAGTGAGTTTCTCTTTCTCTATTTTAATAAAACCATTTTTATTTCCTCTTCCATTAAACTTACCCTTTCCTTTACCTTCATACTCAAGGAAACTATCAATTTTCTCATCTGCACAATGTTTCCCTCATGCTTCTAGATGTGTGGCTTGAACACAAACCTCATCTAATTTTGTGTGATTTAACATGAGAATATTATGTCTAAGATAGTTGTGCAAACCCCCAATATACTTTAATAAAGCTTATTGAGAAGATAAATTGACACCCAAAACTAGTGTTGTTCTCCTAAACTCTTGTGTATAATTTTGAAGACTTTGTCCCTTTAGTTGTCTAAAATTCTGAGTCCATAAGGGATTTTTTCATGTAAGCTAGAGGGTAAAATTTCCTTTTAATGGAAGAAACAAAATTATACCAGGAAATTGAGATATTACCATGTTTTTTTATCCCAACTTGTGTTATTTCTTCCCACCATACAAGTGTTTCACCTCCATTCTCAAGGAAGCCAATTAAATCTTTATTTCATCCTCTTGAAGGTTTTGAATTCTGCAATAAACCTCCAATTGACAAATCCAATTATCCATCTTCTTTGCATTCACTTCGCCATTATACATTGGTAGCTAAAATTTGACATCAACTTTAAGTAAGGGTGATTTACTAGTTCCTCTTGAAGTATGTGTATCAAGAGATTGAAGGGTTGTAGTAGTGGAATATGATGAAGAGGAAGACGAAGATGGTGGTGAGGATGATCGTGGAGTGGATGGTAGTTTATTAACATCTGCATGGCCTCCTTCTACTGGATAACCCTCTCCTATTGGAGGCCTAGAACTGTATCCTTGCATCCTTAAATTCCTCTCCTCATACAGGAACTTTACATCTCAGTCAGATCAAAAAATGCATTTATGAATTTGTTGAGCCTTGTAATAGGCATGTATTTACTCTCAAATAATTTCCTTTTTCCTCTTCTTCATCCATTTTTGTGCTATAATATAATAGTATCATGAATGGATTTTGATAAAAAATGAATAAAGTAGTCTTGATATGGTTTAACCATCCAAACTAATTCCCATTGATTTTATGATGAGAATAAAAGATAAAACAATAGTTGTTCCCAAAAAGGAACAATAGGATCTAATCGAGGGAAAATAAGGCACGACCAAATTAGGAAACGAATCAGAGAGAACGATCAACTATTCGAAATAGTAATCTGTTGCGGATACCTCAGGATCCCCTGATCTTGAGGGATTGCATTTTCATTTTCTTTAGTTATAAAAGAATGAGAAGAATACGAAGACAGAGAGATGATATGATGACATAGGAGAAAGAGGAGAGTGTAAATCAGACTGTATCATGTATTGTGTCATGTATCTTTCATTTTTGTATCATTTGATAATGAACAGAACGTAGTTCTGAAAGAAAGATTTGTATTGTAATGATTGCGATGATTAATACATAGTTTACGTTGTTGTTCATTAGATTGTTCTGGAGTAACTTAGCAGTGTTCACTGGCGGCTAAGGGTCCAGTCTCTAGTGAATTTCGTTGCTATTCTTTGTTCTATACCTTTACATTTATTGCAAGTATATTATGCTTTTCTGCTTTACAGTGAATTTCTTTTGATGATTTAGATTTATGTATTTGTTCCTCTACATACGCATTTCGAATTTATTAGTTGTTTGTTAATAGAATTTGTTTTGATTACTTGAAACATAAAATATTATTTCCACTACTTTTCTTGTGTTCGATAGTTTAGATCCAGTTGAAAGAGCTCGGTTAATGCTTCAGTGCTCTCAGTTGATTGAATTATTTGAATTAAAGAGTGAATCATAGTTTTGGATTATAATTCATAGATGAATTACTTTCTTTAAAGCTTCAGATTTATGATTGCATATATATTCAACGATTGACTTTAGCATTACTCCTTATATGAATAAGCTTGTACACACTGTGTGCACACTTGAGATAAAAGGACTTACCGTGGTTGATAATTAATGTGAGGCAATTAGGAGTTTATATAGACACCTTTTAGTACCCAAAATTTTGGCGCTGTTACCGGGGAGTGTGTTAATACTCTGAGCATTGTCTAAGTGATTTTTTTTCGTTTTTGTTTTTTATTTGATTTGATTTTACTTTTTATTTATTTATTTATTTTTCTTTCTGCTGAGGTAGAACTGGGTATTAAAAATGGAAGGTAAGAACCTACGTAAAGAATGAGTAAAATTCTCGCTCATCTGCCTGCTTTCTAGCATAATTGCATGAGAATTTAAAGTAGGGATGAATGTTTGTATTTCCGCATGAATGACTAAGAGTGAAAGACCTAAAAAAGAAAAAATTCCTCCCTCTAAACCTGAAAAAACTAAGGGATCGGTGACCCTTGGACGATCAAATTTTATCGACGAAATCTTAATAAAAGCTGAGTCTCATTCATCTGTAGGACCCTAAATTGTTGTTTCCAGATGTCTGATTGACTCCCTTCAAGTTGCAAAACCACCATCTGTAGCTAACGCTGAGATTCACAGTAAGACTGAAGTGATTGAACAGAGTTTTCAAGATACTGAGAATTCACAAACTCGCCCTTCACAACAAGGAAATCCTTGCAACCTCCGTGATGGAAAAGGAGAAATAGGCAGTTTTGAAATGAAATTATCAGAACCTAGATCTCTTGAAGCAGTGACTGAACAGAGGACACCTAGTATTCTAGATCAAGGTAGTGTCATTAGAACAATTCTAGCCTCTTATAAACATCCTAGGAGTAACTCTCTAGCTCCACATATCCCTGAACAATACTTGCATATTTTTTACCAAATGGCTAAAACTAGCAACCACAAACTTCTAAATTGCAATACCCTATTGTTGACACAGCTGTCAATGCCCCCATGAAGGCTATCCCATTACAGAATATTCCTACCTTTCATGAGCTAACTTCAAAAGATCATGATGCATTCCTTTTTGAGTTTGATGTTTTGTGCAGGGGTTATGATTACACTATTGACCCCCAGAAGCTGAAGCTATTCCACTCTACTTTGAAGGGAGAAGCTCTGCGTTGGTTCATGGGACTCGATGGAGGCACCATCAATGACTGGGACCAAATGAAAACATCTTCCCTTAAAAAATATCAATATTATTTCCGAACTAGACAATTAAAAGATGAAATTTTTCAAATGGTAGCCAAGCCTAGTGAGACTTTGGAAGAATATGTAGAATGTTTCCAATATAATCTGCAAAGGTCTCCTTATACTAATCTTCCTGATAATGTTTTAAAAACCACACTGATTAGAGGTATGAAAGACCAATGGGTAGAGACATTAAAAATAATGGGTAAAGGTGAAATTTATCAAGAAAGCTATAAAAATATTATAGATTTGTGCATCAAGTGTTCCAGGGGAAGTACAAGGTTGAAACCAGTCAGATGTGATGCAAGCTCTAGAGAAAACAAAGCCTCGGGAGGAAGCATTACACGAAGTGAAATCGGCAATCTGCTGGAGGATTTAAATACTGATATCCTAGGGACCATGGTGACACAATTGGATGCCATTCAAGCTAAGAAAAAGCAAGCTATAACAGAATAGAATTTGGCTATTTTATGCCCTTGTTGCAGACAAAAGCACAGTCATAAATAATGTCCCCTATATATGATACGAACATGCCCCATATGCACTAAAGAGCACGCCACGGAAAGTTGCCCATCACTCCCAAGATTGAAAGTAGTTTTCAAGGAAGTAGAAGAAGGAATGGAACTAGTATATTTGTTGAGCTAGTGTTTCCAATGGTAGACACATCAGACGGGTATGCCTACCAATCCATATTCATTTTTTTCCCTCCTCACAATATAATTATCAACAATATTCAGGGGCAGCATGGTAGAATCAACCACCTTTTTTGTCACCTCAAGCATTTTTTATGCCACCATGGCCCAATCAGTCAAATCCAAATAATAATTGGCCGAATTTCCCTTATCTACCACCATTCTGGCAAAAAAATCCTTATTCCTCCCAATGGTAGCCTTCCACCTCACAAAATCAGAACTGGCAATCAAATTGGCAAATATCTATGAACCAACCTATAGGGACAACTCCTTTGTCTCAACCAACTTTACCAGCACCTTACACATTGCAGCAGAATCCAAAATCTAATATACGACCACAACTTCCACCTCAACCCAACCTAAATCCAAATAACAGACCAGTCCAGTCAATACAAATCATTAAGGGTCTAGACCCTGAAGATGAGTTGAAAGATTGTAACGAGCTTAAGTTGAGATCTGGATGCATAATCACTCTAGATGAGTATAAAGATTTGCAACCGAAAAAACCACACATAATTAAGCCTCTGACTGTAGATGATCAAGAAATAAAACAAGGGGAAGACATAGTCAGACAAAAAAATCCTAAACAAATTGTAACCATTTCCCCCCCATTCCCAGAAAGATTGTTGATATCACGTCCGATTGAATCTCTTGACTTTTATCTTCTAGGTGAACTTAAGAATATTTGTATAAAAATCCCTCTCCTCCAGGCTATCCAAGACATTCCAATAAATGCTAAAACTATCAAAGAGTTGTGTATAAAGAAGTCTGTGAGGAAAACAAAAACAACCCCTACTTTCCATGTTGTCGGGACTTTGTCTGATTTATTACCAGGTAAAGAGACTCCTGTAAAGTATGCAGATCCTAGAAAACCCATTTTCATAGTCCAGATAAATGACCATTCTTTTCCAAATGCTTTAGTCGACTTAGGGGCAGCCATTAATATTCTCACAACTACAACTTGCAACATTCTTGATATCACAACCTTGGAACCAACAACTACCTTACTAGAACTAGCTGACCGCTCAGTCATTAGACCAGAGGGAACATTACAGGATGTGATGGTCTCTGTTGACACTTGGGAATATCCAGAAGATTTCTTGATTATTAATCCTAGGAAATAGCTATATGGACATCCCTTAATATTAGGAAGGCCTTGGCTAGCGACTACTAATGTTTATATCAGCTGCCGGATACGAAGTATGACTATAACCAGGGGGAATGATGTGAAAAATTTATCTTTATACCCTCTTGCTCAGCCAAGCTTGACTATCCTGAAAACTAGGAAGCAACCTGCAACATAATTAACAGAAAATATTCGGTCACGATTGACTATGGTAGATGCCCTTGAATTTAAAAACCAAACTGAAGATGATGCCATTAATAATTTTATCAATCATCCTACCATAGTATTAAGTTCAAAATGTCACATGATTAAATCAGTCCTTGACAACGAAATTCAAGAAGATCCCCTGAGAGATATCCATGATCAAACAATACCAACAACCACTATTTATAGTAGCAAACCTATCGAAATTGAGCCAGGGAAGATCCTGAACATAACAGTAATCTAAGTAATGACCAGCAACAGAAAATTATTCAAGTCCTTAGGAAAAATAAAGGGGCCTTCATTTGGTATTACTCAGATATGAAAGGGATTGACCCTCAACTATGCATGCATCATATCTACACTGAAAAGGATGCAAAAACAATTCAAAAACCTTAGCGTAGATTAAATCCTCACCTAAAATATATTGTTAAAGAAGAGATTAAAAAACTGTTAGATGTGAATTTTATCTATCCTATATCTAATATTAAATTGGTTCATCCATTAGTTGCGGTTACCAAAAAAAATGGGAAATGGAAAATATGCATTGACTATAGAGAACTAAACAAGGAAATGAAAAAAGACCACTTCCCCTTTAATTTATTGATTAGGTCCTAGATACAGTGGCAGGGAAGAATTTTTTCTCGTTCCTGGATGGCTTTAGTGGCTACAACCAAATTCAGATTGGTCCTGAAGACCAAGATAAGACCACCTTTACCTATCCGTGGGGAACATTCGCCTATAGGGTATTACCTTTTGGATTGTCTAATGCACTTGCCACATTCCAAAGAGCCATACTCAGTATTTTTGCAGACTTGATAAATGAAGGATTGGAAGTATACATGGATGATTTCACACCCTATGGGGATGACTTTGAGCAAGCATTACAGACATTGGAAAAAGTTCTGGAATGGTGTATTTCTACCAGCCTATGTTTAAGTCACGAAAAGTGCCATATGATGATGACAGAAGGGTTGATCTTGGGTCATTACATTTCAACAGCTGGAATTCAGGTAGATCTGACGAAAATACAGGTAATTCTCTTGTTAGCTACTCCCTGCACTCAAACAAAGGTACGTAGTTTTTTGGGATTTGCTGGATATTATCGTAGATTTATCAAGAATTTTTCACAGATTTCTGCAACATTATATGCCTTAACAGGAAACAGTGATTTCATATGGACTGACAAATGTGATACTGCCTTTACAGATTGAAAATGGCTAGTATCAACAGCACCAGTATTACGAGGTTCGAACTGGGATATACCATTCTAGATTTCATCAGATCCATCAGACATAGCCATTGGAGTAGTTCTTGGAAAATAAGAAGACAAGAAACCCTATGCTATATATTACATTAGCAAAACCTTAGCCCCTGATGAATTGAATTACATAGTAATAGAGAATGAGTTTTTAGCTTTTATTTATGCTATTAACAAATTCAGACACTATATAACTGGATACCCTGTAGTTCTATATATGGATCACTATGCTATTAAATACTTAGCTAATAAACCCATTATGAATGGAAGAGCGACACGTTGGTTGCTAATTTTGTAGGAATTTTATGTAACTATAAGATATCGATCAGGGAAGGAAAACCTTGTGGGAGATTTCCCCTCCCAAGTGCCAAGAACAGATGATGCAATATGAGTAGAGGATCAGTTTCTAGATGAACACCTATTTTCTATAACCATGAAAACACATGGCACGCAGATGTGGTGAATTATTTAGCAGTGAGAAAACTACCTAAACATTTAACACCCAGAGAAAGGAAATCAATAGTACAACGCAACACTCAGTTCTCCTGGATTGGAGGATACATTTTTCACACAGGGGTGATGCACATCCGCAAGCGTATCAGGGAAGATGAAATTTATGATATCTTAAAAATATCCCACGATGGACCTTGCAGTGGACATTTTGTAGACCACAGAACTAGACATAAAATTTTACAAATGGGCTACTACTGGCCCACGATTTTTAAAGGTGCTAAGAAATTTGTTCAGGCCTGTGATAGTTGTTAAAGGATGGGTCTCCCTAGCCAATCTGATGAGATGCCCCTGCATCCACAACTGGTCATAGTACCTTTTGAGCTTTGGGTATTAGATTTTTTTGGGCCAATCAACCCATCATCCAACCAAAAATGATATATATTGGTTGTAACAGAATATGTAACTAAGTGGGTGGAAGTGGTAGCATTACCTAGAGCCACAAAATAAACTGTGATAAAATTTATTTTCGAAATTTTTGTACGATATGGGTTACCCAGAGAAGTAATCACTGATGCAGGGTCACAATTTGTAGGCCACACGATTTCTGCTACACTGAAAAATCATCATGTTATTCACAGAATCACCTCTCCATATCACCCACAAGCAAACGGGCAGGTAGAAAGCACCAACAAAGTAATTGAAGGTATTCTAACAAAGACAGTCTCATCACACAGATGAGACTAGGCTACTCGACTGCCAGAAGCCTTATGGGCATATCGCACAACTTGGAGGAATACTACTAGATAATCCCCATATAAACTGGTATTTGGTAAGGAACCTATTTTTCCCATAGGGTTTGAGATACAAACACTAAGGACAACCTAGGAAGTGGGACTGGATTTAACTGAAGCCCAGATTAATAGAATACAACAAATAAATGAATTAGATGAAATTCAAATTTTGGCTCTGCAGCATACTGCATTCATTCAACAACAAAGATCCAAATGGCACAATTCTTTGATCAAGAAAAATACATTTCATGAGGGTGACTCGGCACTTCTCTATGATTCCCGGTTTCAAGACTTCCCTGGCAAATTGCAGACTAGGTCGTTAGGTCCCTATGAAATAAAGGAAGTACATGACAATGGCACTCTTACGTTAACCACCATTGATGGGTATAATTGATCCTTTAAAGTAAATGGGCATTGGGTGCACCTCTACCAAAGACCATTTACAAGAGAATCTTTTTCTCAACAGAAATGAAAAGACTCCACCATGCAAGTTTTAGCTGCAGAAGATAATCCTTCCGCAGCTTCATCTTTGTAGAAATTCATTTTTTTTTCTTATTTTTGTCAATAAGATTGCTGATTTAATTTGTCAATTTCCTATTTTGTTGTTCCCTCTTCAGGAAAAACACTTTTTGGTTTTGTTGTTCCCCCTTTAGAACAACACTTCTTGGTTTTGTTGTTCCCTCTTCGGAACAACACTTTTTGGTTTTTTTGTTCCCTCTTCGGAACAACACTTTTTGATTTTGTTGTTCCCTCTTTTGAACAACACTTTTTTATTTTGTTGTTCCCTCTTCGAAACAACACTTTTTAATTTTGTTTTTCCCTCTTCGGAACAACACTTTTTGATTTTGTTGTTCCCTCTTCGGAACAACACTTTTTGAATTTGATGTTCCCTCTTCGGAACAACACTTTTTGGTTTTGTTGTTCCCTCTTCAGAACAACACTTTTTGATTTTGTTGTTCCCTCTTCGGAACAACACTTATTGGTTTTGTTGTTCAATCTTAGAAGCAACACTTTCTCATTTTTCTATTCCCCCTTTGGAACAACACTTTTTGGTTCTGTTGTTCCCTCTTCGAAAGAACACTTTTGGTTTTGTTGTTCCTTCTTCAGAACAACACTTTTTGGTCTTGCTGTTCCATCTTTGGAACACCACTCTCTTTTGTTTTTTATTGTGATTTTTTGTGTGTTTTGAACAACACCCTTGTTATATATTTCCCAAATACTCCTAGTTATTTTTTTTCAGCTTCATTTTTCTTATTCCTTTTATGGCCTGCGGTACAGTACCTTCATGCGGACAAAGACTTATGGATTTTATTAAAGCAGGTGACTATTTTTTACATTATGATCTTTGACAAAGACAACTTCTTGATGATAGGTGTTACACCATTTTTTGGTCATCTAACCTATTATCATTAAATGTGTTGGCAATATGATGCAGAGTGTTGTCCTTGATGGCAACCCACTGAATGAAGATGAAGACATGAGATTGTTGGCATGTGTTGTCCTTGATGGAAATACACCTGATGAAGTTATTCTTGACTTGATGGACTTGGTGGTAATGATGTAACCGACGTATTCACAGGAGGCAGGTAATGAAGAAGAATTCAATATGTGCTAGATCTATGATGAAAAGAGTATGTCTCAAGGCATACGCGGATTTGCCTAGGAGAAGTCGCGTATGCACGCGGGAAACAACGTTCCAAGTCGCGTATGGGAAAAAGCGCTCATAAAGTGCAAAACCAGGGGTAACCACTATGGTATTGACCCATTGTATTGGGTAATGATTCGTCTAAATGACCCCGTCCAGGAATACCATCGGAAGTAATGTAGTTTTGGGCTCATGGTATTGTTTTGGCTCATGGTATTGAAAAAAAGGGGCTCATGGTATTGAAAAAGGGTAAACCTATATAAAGGGAAGAAATTCATTGTGCAAATCAGGAGCGTGGGTGCAAGATGTCTGAGCTTGAATGAATACTTCTCTCTGAAGTAGATCTGAATGGAAAGGGTTACAGTTGAATGATAGATCTGAATGTATGATGCACCAATGATGAAGAAGGGGATCTAGATATGAAATGTACTTGTATTTGCTAGATCTGTTTATGGAAGTCTTAGATCTGAGATGAGGCGAACTTCTGTCTGAAGTAAAAGGGTAAATCTGAACTAAATATCTGATCTGAAGAAGTATGCTGATCTATAATGGTTGAAGATCTATACGCTAGTTCACCGCAAAGGAAGCGCATATGCGCAATGAAATGAGCTCTGTAATATATACAGAGGTATATGCTGGTTTACGTGAACGGAAGCGCGTATATACGTGACATCAGTGAAAGGAAAGCGCGTATGTAATCTAGGGTTTCTTTAAAATGAGGGTAGCAAATGCATACGTCTGTTCTACCATGTTTTTACCTTTCTCTAAATCTGTGTTATCTGAATTGATAAGTATACGGTGGTGATGTATGTTTGAGCTTAGATTATGGAGTGGGTCCGGTCCCCGAAATTTGATGAAACGTGGCTGCAGTGGTGTCCACAAGGATGATTTGGATCCGGTGTGAAAATTGATGAAACGTGGTACGTAGAGGTATTGAGGGTTGTAGCCTTCGGTCGGGGGTTGTAGCTCCCTTCAGGAGTGAGGCGGTAAGCGAGATCGGGGGTCGTAGCTCCCTTCCGGGGGGAGAGAATTTTAAACGCGAGTCGGGGGTCGTAGCTCCCTTCTAGGTGAAGAATTTGAGTAAGCGAGATCGAGGAGGTCGTAGCTCCCTTCAGAGGCAGTAAACGGCCTTGGTGGGTGCACACATCTTTGGTAGGAGTCTGCACCAGCACATATGTTGTAAGATGTTTTCTCTATAATAAAATATTGAAGGCTGAGCAACTGCAGCGGTGGTTTTCTCCTGACTTGGGTTTCCACCTAAAAATCCTGGTGTTCATGTGTGATGATTTGTCTGATGGTTTATTCTGTTATTACTGCACATGTTTACTGATAACTTAACATCTGATGAATGAATACTGGAAAGAACTAAGTGAATGAATATCTGCATATTTAGATCTCTTCTAATACGCAACTTGTATGAAGGATATCCGCGTGTATACGCGAGTTTACTAAAGGAAAGTAGCGTATGGGTTTTAAGGAATGAAAAAGTAAAAAAGTTTGAATATGATGTAAACACTGATTCACCCCCCCCCCCCCCCCCCCCCACCCCTCTCAGTATTTTTCCCAACAATTGGTATCAGAGGAGGTCCTTTTGCAGAAGCTTGATCGCTTGAAGGAGATCCGTCACAATGGGAAAGAAGAAAAAAAAGAAGGCCACTGAAAAGGAGATATCTCAGAAAACATGTGTAGTAGAAAATGGAAAAGATAAAACAGGTATTGATAATTGTTCTGATGACACTCTTTCTTGTGCATGCAATGACGAAGATAGTGAAAGAAATGTTATGGATCTAGAAGAAGTTCTCAAGATCAAAGTTGAAGAACAACAAAGAGAAATTAAAGAGAAAGGCTCTATCGACAAAGAACTGATCTCTAGAATGAAGGAACAGATAGAAATGCATGAAAATCTGCAGAGAGGGCTTGAAAAAGAAATCCTCGCTCTCAAAATAAATCTGGAAAAATCAAATAATAAAAATGAAGAACTTGGAGCAAAAATCATCTCTGTCATAGAAGAACCATACAAGGAGCATGAAGAACTTCTACAAGCATTTGAAGAACAAGATAATAGGTTGAAAGAAGAAATCTTGAAACTGAATGATCAAGTAGAAGAAGGAAGAAGGAAAGAAGAAAGCATGAAGAAGCAATGCCAAAGCTTGGAGGTTGAGGTAAACATTCTCAAAGGTAAATTAGAAGAAAAAGATAAACTCTTGAGGTTTCAAGATAGTACTAAGATTCTAGATAATATTCTTATTAATCAAAGATCTCCTGCTATTAAACTTGGTCTTGGTTTTCATGAAACTGTTAAAGGAGAATCTAGTTCACAAGGAAGTGCTAAAGATTCAAAGGATGCCAAAGAAAAACCTGAAGAATTGAAAGAGACAAAAGGTCAACCAACAATGATGAAATCCCAAAGGAAATCAGTCAATAATGTTAAATGCTTTAAATGTCATAACTATAGGCATGTTGCAGCAAATTACAGGAGCAGGTCATTTCAGCCTCAAACAAACAGATCCTATTCTGGTTTCTTCAAGGGATATTTTTTTTCATGTAACAAGTATGGACATAAAGTAGCTGATTGCAAAAGAAGGAAGATTAGAAATACTCATTATAATTCTTATGCTTATTACTCTGGACACATGAGATGTTATTCGTGTAACAAGTATGGACATGTAGAAAAGGAATGCAGGATGAACATATATGAGATATTGGATAACTTCCAGCACACAAATAGAAAGTTCAAACAAATATGGAAGAAGAAGGAGGACCGATCAGAAACGTAGGGAATTCAGACCTTACTGCAGTCATCCGCTTCTGAAGCTTACTTCTCTTATTGGCTGCAGGAATGATGTGGGATACATTATGAGATTTAGTAATGTATCATCACAGGGGGAGCAATGTATGATGTCTCTCATGTTTGATTTGATTATTCTAGTTATATGTATTTTTGACAGAGCATCTGATATGAAGAAGATAGGTACAGGAAGTACAAGTTCAGGGGGAGATGAAGGAATGTGAAAATTTCTATCCTTCACTTTCCATACGCAGGTTATATGAACAAAAGTCGCGTATACACGCGAGTTTAAGCAGACACAGTCGCGTATGCTTTGATGATAAGAGAATTTTTATGATAGCTGAAGATCTGGAGCAGAGGTTCGGGGGGGGGGCATCAGTCTGACTGTTAATAACTGTATTATTGACTCTGTATCAGCTTACTTTCTCAATTCTAAATAATGATGATATGATACTTGGTTTCTTATGTTGAATATTATGGATGAGTCCTGTTTGCTTTTTGATGAAGAGTATTCATTGTTGAGATGAAAGTCTTATAATTCGAAGATAAGGGCAGTTCATGTAGAGATTGTTGCTGATGACTTGCTGATGAACGTATTCATGTTGTACAAGTTAAGAAGGAGCATTGGTTCAGGGGGAGCAGCAGGTTGAATACTAATGATTGCATTGTTGGCAATATGACTGCTTATTCTTTGGTTTTTGTGATACTCATGCTCAAATGATGATGACTTGGTACATGGTTTATTATGATGAGATTTTGATCCCTTGTTGTTGATAAGTATCTTTTGTGCTCACACATGGATGAGTTGGATGTCGTTTGATTCAGAAATAAGAATAGATCATGTAGAGTTTGTTACTATGGTTGAGATCTTTTGCCTACATATGGTACTTCATGTTAAATCTTGAAGACCTTGATGATATTGGACCACATGGATGATTGCTTGACACATATTTAAAGATGTTGTTCTGATATGATAATCTCTCTTGGAAAGATTGTATTGATGCTGCAAAGAATCTAAAGGCTTGGTTACTAATGTGCTTATGCTACAACCGTTGGATGATGCTTGAAGACACAACTACACTGTTCTATCTATCTGTAGTCCAGGGAAGCATTCAAATATCCCAGAAAGAAGCTGAACACTGTCTTTTTCTCACAGAGGATCAGATCTAGTTAAAATTTAGAAGATGGTATTGGATACGCGGGTTTCCTGAAACACAGTCGCGTATATACGCGAGTTCATGCACATAAAACCGCGTATGTCTGATTGCTGACAATTTTCTGTTTGGAGTCAGCTCTCTTCAGCACAGCTGCAGTGCTGTTTGGTATCTCTGATACTGTTTGGTATCTCTGGTGGTGTTTCAGTTCTCATAATTCTGTTTCTAATGTTTTGATGAAGATGCCTTGATGATTTGTTGGTGGAAGTTTTCAGGATGCACAAACTAAGGGGGAGCCTTAGTCATTTTGGAAAGATTGCTTGGTTGCACAGTTTCAGGGGGAGCATTCGTTTTGCTGAGTATAATGCATTGTTGGCATTATGGTGTTTCTGATTTATAATCTCTCTTGAGGTCTTTCCGGTGTTGGTCTTAAAGTCATATTTGTAAATTGATGAAAAGGTCTTGTTAAGACCCATGATGTAAAATTGTAATATTCAGTCATGTAAGGACTTGTCAATTTGTAAACCCACTTGGTTGGGTAGCTGAGTCATGTTTGTAAACCCACTTGGTTGGGTAGCTGAGTCAAATTTGTAAACCCACTTGATTGGGTACTTGAGTCTCATATGTAAATCCACTTAGTTGGATATTTGATGTAAGTATGAGTCATTGGTGATAGAAACTTCATAGGGTCATGTACTTCATTGAAAATATGTTTGAAGATTCAGCATGAACTCAGGGGGAGCTTGGTCACTTCAGTATACATCAGATCTGCAGAACGCTTCTTCTACATGAGGAGAATGTGTTGGTTTTGATCCGCCCTTTGCCCTTGATGTCAAAGGGGGAGAGTGACATGGTGTTTGAATGAAGAGAAAGAATGGTGTCAAAAATGGGGAGAGTGACATGGTGTCATTGTATTCTTATTGTACCTATCTGTTGTGGTAACCAAACACCATCGTGGTTGCCATCAAGTCCAAAGGGGGAGATTGTTGGCAATATGATGCAGAGTGTTGTCCTTGATGGCAACCCACTGAATGAAGATGAAGACATGAGATTGTTGGCATGTGTTGTCCTTGATGGCAATACACTTGATGAAGTTATTCTTGACTTGATGGACTTGTTAAATGATGTAAATCGATGTATCTAATACGAAGGTAATGAAGAAAGGAATTCAATATGTGCTAGATCTATGATGAAAAGAGTATGTCTCCATCACAGCAGTTACTGCCAGCCCATGGCATTATCACATCGGTAAAAATCTCTTTAATTACAGCATTAGGTATGGCTATAGAAGTCACAAAACTAGGGGTACACAAACGGTATTGACCCATTGTATTGGGTAATGATTCATCTAAATGACCCCGTCCAGGAATACCATCGGAAGTAATGTAGTTTTGGGCTCATGGTATTGAAAAAAAGGGGCTCATGGTATTGAAAAAGGGTAAACCTATATAAAGGGAAGAAATTCATTGTGCAAATGAGGAGCGTGGGTGCAAGATGTCTGAGCTTGAATGAATACTTATCTCTGAAGTAGATCTGAATGGAAAGGGTTACAGTTGAATGATAGATCTGAATGTATGATGCACCAATGATGAAGAAGGGGATCTAGCTATGAAATGTACTTGTATTTGCTAAATCTATTTATGGAAGGCTTAGATCTAAGATGAGGCGAACTTCTGTCTGAAGTAAAAGGGTAAATCTGAACTGAATATCTAATCTGAAGAAGTATGCTGATCTATAATGGTTGAAGATCTATACGCTAGTTCACCGCAAAGGAAGCACGTATATACGCGGCTTCGCTGAAGAGAAAGCGCGTATGCGCAATGAAATGAGCTCTGTAATATATACAGAGGTATATGCTGGTTTATGTGAACGGAAGCACGTATATACGCGACATCAGTGAAAGGAAAGCGCGTATGTAATCTAGGGTTTGCTGAAGCAAGGGGTATGAAATGTCTGATCTGTTCTACCATGTTTCTGCTATCTGATCTGTGTTGTCTGAATTGATAAGTATCTGTTGGTGATGTATGTTTGAGCTTAAAAGTATGGAGTGGGTCCAATCTGAAAATTTGATGAAACATGGCCTGCAAGTGGTGTCCTAAAGGATGCTTTGGATCCAGTGTGAAAATTGATGAAACGTGGTCCATAGAGGTACTGAGGGTTGTAGCCTTCAGTCAGGGGGTTGTAGCTCCCTTCCAGGTGAGGCTGGTAAATGAGATCAGGGGGTCGTAGCTCCCTTCCAGGGAGAAATTTGGTAAACAAGTTAGGGGTCGTAGCTCCCTTCAGGGTGAAATTTGTGCTTGAATCAGGGAGTCGTAGCTCCTTTCAAGAAGTGAAGTAGCGAGCACGAGGTGTTTGCACAACGTGTTAGTAGATGCACTTTTGACACATATGTTGTAAGATGTTTTCTTTATAATAAAATATTGAAGGCTGAGCAACTGCAGCGGTGGTTTTCTCCCGACTTGGGTTTCCACCTAAAAATCCTGGTGTTCATGTGTGATGCTTTGTCTGATGGTTTATTCTGTTATTACTGCACATGTTTACTGATATCTTAACATCTGATGAATGAATACTGCAAAGAACTAAGTTAATGAATATCTTCATATTTAGATCTCTTCTAATACACGACCTGTATGAAGGATATTCGGGGGTATACACGAGTTTACTAAAGGAAAGTAGCGTATGGGTTTTCAGGAATGAAAAAGGAAAAAGTTTTGAATATGCTGTAAATACTGATTCACCCCCTCCTCTCAGAATTTTTCCCAACAAAATGGACCCAAGTACACCATGTAAGACCAATTTTACCCTAAGTAAAATTGCTTTCACTATGTTAAAACAGGAAACCCCAAAAGGAAATATTAAACAAACCTATATTTGTTTTCTTTTCCTCATGGAATAATTAATTAAACCATAATTTAATTATTATTCCCAGTCATGTTTAACCCAAAATCAAAGAAATTAATTAGATAAACCTTTGTTTATCTTATTATTTTCTAGGAATAATTATTTAAACCTTATTTAGATAATATTCCTTGTTAAATATGACCAAATCATCCACAAATAATTAAATAAATCACTATTTATTTAATTATATTTCAACCACTTCCTTAAATAATTAAATAAATCATTATTTATTTGATTAAATTCTAATCGCTTCCTTAAAAAGATAAATAAATCATTTATTTATTTATTTTTGACAAATTAAGGGATTTGACCCAAGTCAAATACCTTTTCCCTCCAATAAATATAATAAAATATTCCATAAAAAGTGGATCTAGATCTGGTTAACCCATGCACCAAGATCTAGAATGACCCAATATTTTGTTATAAATAGGAGGTTTTTTCCTACCATTCTTCACCTTTTGTTGCCTATTAGATCACTCTAGATCTATACACTTGGTCACCATTTTTTGCCATTTGCTGTGTGAGCTCCCTTTGAGTTCCATTCTTTGTGTGGGTTTTCTACACCAACAAGAGAGAGAGATTTTAGATCTGAAGTGCTGAGGACTTCCAAGAACCCATCCCACTGAGGAGAATAGGATACGCCTTCTTGTTTTCCTCCCAGGTGCCCGATTAATACAAAAATTCTTTCAAAAATTGTTCTTGTCTTGTCTATTGGTATATGGAGCAAACCCTTATTTTTTCTGCTTAATGTCTTTCCATGCATAGATTTGGTTTTTACAGCTCCTTTATGTTCAACTAACCGCAGATCTGAAGATATGGGCAGCCATTTTTGTTGTTAGGGCTATTAGTTATGCGTAGCTAAAGTGGTCCTTTTTCGTACACTTCGACAAAGGATTCATACTAACAATAGGCTTAAAACAATTGAAAGGTACACAATTATTTATATTTTACTTTACTATACTGATTTCTACAGTATATGATACCGATTGATCATCTTTACCATGTTGGTTCTACTTTTCCTGGTTATAATTCTCTCTGTCCATTATCAATGGAATTATGGGTATAATTTTTCTTATTATTGACATGTTTCAACTTCTTACACCATCCCTACCCTTAAGGATTATTGAGCCTCCCTCTATTTATCATAAAAATATGTAATGAAAACTAATCTACAGATAGAGGATAGTGGGTCTCATTAAGAGCCAACCTACCATGTTCATAAGGATGTAGCAATGTTACATTCCCACTATGGCCACCACACCAGGGTTATGGTCCATTTGATGGCTAAAATATCCTTGGAACATGAGGTCTCATTCTGAGCGAGCCTGCTCACTTTTGCTACTTCCCAGTGAATGGCAGTGTGGTTATCTGGTTACCATGACAGCACACTAGTCTCTTTTGTAAGAACAACAATAAAAATTTCAATTATAAATTGAGGATCTTGGCTCACATAGGTTAAAAAACAACTCTGTCAAGGCTATGGACGCCTACTAGTAGTAGAATCTCTGCTTATGGTATTGAAGTTCCATTTCAACAATCAATAACTCTTATAATACCCTCTTCCCATTTATCTTTATTTTTGAGAGATTATTTCCTCTAAATACTTCCCTACTTTGAACCTTTATGCATTTGTTTATTATTTTAGTCAATCATATCATACACAGTCAGAATATCGTAAGCAGAGCCTTCTTTTTTTTAAAAATTGATCTTCCCTTTCCTATCATTTAACTTATCATCAACCAAAGATTCTTGTCTCTTATCATTCATTATCATTATACACCATGCTTTTACTCTATCCATATTTCTTATTGTCCCATCATTCATCTACGCACTCTGTCCCATTTATGGTTTTACTCTTTATCCATACATCCTGTCGCCGAAATAGTCATTTCCCATCTAGTCAGTTGAAGGCGACATCTCATTTCGGAGGGGGAGAGGACTTCCATTATGCATGTGCTGTCACTATTTCATTAACTAATACGATATCCCATGATTATGCGGCATGTGAAAATTTAACAACATCAACTATACTTAGTTGTTTCAACAACTTGTTGTTCTATCGCTCTAAGTATTGCTGTGCTGTTGTGCTTTTCAATACTGTTGTGCTTTTCAAATTTGTTGTTCTTTTCGGTATTGCTGTGCTTTCCAGTATTACTGTGCTTTTCAGTATTTCCGTGCTTTTCAGCATTGTTGAATCTTCCCATTACAGTCATCCTTTGCAAAATAAAGAAGAATTCAAACACTATGGGTGGTAAGACAGTGCACCATGAACCGTTAGTATTAGAAGTCTCTGACAGAGCAAGAGAAATTCTGATTCGAGCAGGATGGATATCCTATCTTACAACATTTTAGCCCTCAAATGAGGAAATCGTTATTGAGTTTCTACAGAATTTGCAGAATAGGGAATCCATGGTAAAAGGCAGAAGGATTACAGTTACAGATGCTATAATATCTGAGGTAACTGGGTTGCTGGCAGAAGGCACCAGATGGGTACAAAAACATGTATCAATACAAGACGCGGTGGAGACCTTCAAAGACAAAGGTGAACAACTGGTCAGAAAGAGAAAAGGCTTTCAACCATCTTCTCTCATAGAACCATGGAGGGAATTAGCAAGCATCATCCAGAAATACATTACCTTTGATGGACATCGTGATGTGGTAAGGCCACGACAACTCAAACTCTTAGATATTCTAAAGCAAAAACTTACTGTTAATTTTCCATCCCTTTTAAATTCTTTATTGCACGATACTGTTGCTAGAATAACACGAGCTAGGAACCCTGAAACGGTGGTAAGTCACCATGGACTGATTATAATAATCATTAGTCATAGCCTATTCCAATACGAATTGACTTGGGATGGTTTCATCACGGCTCTAGAAAGCATACAGAACCCTATAATTCAATATCCCACAATTGCAAAAGCAAGTTAGCAAAACCATGTCTCAAAAGGAAAAAGGATTGCCCATCCCAGGGTCGAACCTCACAAACGCAGGAGGTCTATAAGAATCGATTAGGCCAAATAATGTCTATAAATCTACAGGACGAAAGAAATCAACCTCCTGAGACATCCAGCCCAGTTAGGGTAGGGGATTCTGAGTCTAAACAAGAAGCACCCGGTACAGAGGAAGAGCCAGAAGAAGAAGTTGTGTCAGAACCAAAACAAGAAGAAGAGCCCAAGGAAGAGGTTGAGCTAGAATCAGAAATCGAAGAACAAGAACAAGATTATGAATTGGAAGTTGAAGCTAGACCACATTTTGAGGTAGGAATAGCTAAGGTCCTAGCGAATCTCGATGTATACATGCAACCTCGAAGACTTTTTGGCCCTAGCACAATGGAAACACAAGCCCCAGAGAATTTCAGGCACATAGAAACTCCTCCATCACAAGAGGTTGCAGACACAGAAATTGCACAGGAATCTAATAACCAGTCTGGTGATACAATTTTTTTAAGCCAGGAGAACCCAGAAAATTCTGTAGATATAGACATTGGTCATGAATCTAACAAGGAGTCAGGAAATACATTTCCTTTGGAACACAACCTTGAGGGTCAACAAGCAACCTTAGAAACAGTTGATAAACCTGTTAAGGGAATAGATGCTCCTCGAAAGAACTTAGGAGCCAGAGAAAAACTTAAGAAGTTGTGATAACAATACCGAAACCTCCAAAAGATAGTTAAAAGGTTACGATGAAAAATAAAAAAATGGAAAACATAGAGCACCACTCCTAAGGTGACTTTTGTAGCAACATAAACACTAAAATGCGTAAATAAATCAGTGGGGATTCAAACAGAACTCGTTTCCACTAGAAAAATTTCCACCCATATTGATTTCCATGAGAACATGGTGAATGTAGTTGTTCAAACGGAGGGTTGGTCCTCCCACAATAAGCAAATACAAACTGAAAAGGTACTCTTTCACAATATTGGCACCCAAACAGAGAACAAATCTAAGGATTCCTTGTTAAATAAGGACCCTATTGTTTTAAAGCTCCAGGAATAATTAACGCAAGCTCAGCTTGCTTTAGAATAGCATGTCAACAGATAGTCTTCCCGCAAAAATACCAGGAATTACAAAAACAATTGAGAGGATTAGCTCTAGCAGAGAATGAGGCTTTTGATAAGGCTAGATAGGAAGAAGAAAAAATGAATAGAATGAAAACTACGCTTAATAGTGTCAGGAATCAATTAGACACCATTTGTTCATTATATTCAGATATATTTACTTGTCGATCTCCTGATACGAACTATGCCTTGTTTTTATTAGAACCATATTTATTCTTAAAAATACAAGCTATTCGAGCCAGCAAGCCAATTGAGTTGAAGACGATGGAAAATTTTATAAATTGCTATAAGATGCATGGAGTAAAGGTCCGAAGGCTTCTTTGTGAATTTTATTTACATAAATTCATATTAGATAAAGAAGTGGATGTGAATCGTAGCCCTTTTATTAGAGATGTTCAATTTCAGGCTTTTATTTCTTTTGCAGTCAACCAACTCAAGTGGTTGAAGGCTTATAATTTTTTCCAAAGACAGGAACACATCTTGGATATTTGGGTAAGAAGTGAACCTACTCACCCTCTGCAAGTGTTTGGTAAGCATAAAGCACTAATGACACAGGAGGGCGTGACTAAGAGTTTAGGGCCCATACATAAGGAACTTGTGCTGGAAGGAACAACATATTTCCTCTCCATTCAAGAAAGATCCCTAGTTGCATCCAAAATGAGATGGATGGTTTCAAGCAACAGTGTTAAAGATAGAGAGCCATTTAATTATGGAAATTTCAAAGTTTCTTCCACATGGTTAATCCCACATGACCACTTTATCTTAAGAGGAGGACCTTATTGGGTGGGATGTCACTATATATGCCCCATTATTTGGTATCCTCCTGAAGGATATCATCCTGACTATGAGTTAATGGAAGGACAAGAAGCGACAGCCTTTTCACACTTGGCACGACATCATGGTCTCAGGCCTATTATAGATAGACCTTCTACAGCCTACTCTTTAACTTCTTTGCATAAAAATTATTTATTTTTCATGAGGACATGAAAAAAGGTAAGTAGGGGAGTATGTTGAGCCTTGCAATAGGTATGTATTTACTCTCAAATATTGTCCTTTTTCCTCTTCTTCATCCATTTTTGTGCTATAATATAATAATATCATGAATGGATTTTGATAAAAAATGAATGAAGTAGTCTTGATATGGTTTAGCCGTCCAAATTAATTCCCATTTCTTTTATGATGAAAATAATAGATAAAACAATAATTGTTCCCAAAAATGAATAATAGGATCTAATCGAGGGAAAAGAGGGCATGGCCAAATCAGGAAACGAATCAGAGAGAACGATCAACTGTTTGAAATAGTAATATGCTGCGAATCCTTCAAGATCCCCTAACCTTGAGGGATCACATTTTCATTTTCTTTAGTTATAAAAGAATGAGAAGAGAACGAAGATGGAGAGATGATATGATGACATAGGAGAAAGCGAGGAATGTAAATCAGACCGGATCATGTACTCTGTCATGTATATTTCATTTGTGTATCATTTGATAATGAACAAAATGTAGCTCTAAAAGACATATTTTTATTGTAATTATTACGATGATAAATACATAGTTTGTGTTGTTGTTCATTCGATTGTTCTGGAGTAACTAAGCAGTGTTCAGTGGTGGCTAAGTGCCCGGTCTCTGGTGAATTTTGCTACTATTCTTTGTGCTATACCTTTCCTTTTACTGCAGGTATATTATGATTTTCTACTTTATAGTGAATTGCTTTTGATGATTTAGATTTCTATATTTTTTCCTATGTGTACGCATTTCCAATTTATTAGTTGTTTCCTAATAGAATTTTTTTTGATTAATTAAAGCATAAACTATTATTTCCACTAATTTCCTTGTGTTCGATAGTTTAGATCTAGCTGAAAGAGCTTGGTTAATGCTTCAGTGCTCTCGGTTGATTGAATTATTTGAATTAAAGGATGAATCACAGTTTTGTATTATAATGCATAGGTGAATTACTTTCTTCAAAGCTTCAGATTTATGATTGCATCTATATTCAACGATTGGATTTAGTATTACTCCTTGTATGAATAAGCTTGCACATACTTTGTGCACACTTGAGATAAAAGTATTTACCCTGGTTGATAATTAATGTGAGGCAATTAGGAGTTTTAAAGACACATTTTAGCACCCAGCAGAATTCTCTCTCATCTTTTGTCATGGTATATTCTCCTTCATGAGACATGCTCACTAAAGAAACAACCTGAACTTGAGTATGTGCTGGTGTTCAACACTTGTATAACCTTTCCCTTCTTCCTCTTAAGCCAA
The DNA here is from genome assembly GCA_034641835.2 of Pinus albicaulis. NCBI lineage: Eukaryota > Viridiplantae > Streptophyta > Pinopsida > Pinales > Pinaceae > Pinus > Pinus albicaulis. The sequence continues at coordinate 20,241,842 of CM076580.1, read as the reverse complement.
CTACAAGGATTTCAACCAGCTTCCCTTCTCCTATTTTGTATTTTAACGTTGTAAGCATCACAGAAACATGCAAAACATTGGATCCATTCTTTCACAACAAACCTAAAGCTCTGATACCAAAATTAATATGGTTAAGGTATGTTAATAATGTTCTGGTAATTCCTCTTTCATATTTTGAAACCAATGTTTTACATGTTCTTAAGGGTTCAAGTTCTCTTGCAAGTTATTGAGTGTCATGAGTATTTTTTTATGTTATTTTTATGAACAATTTAACATAAAAGAAATACTAAAAAACAACAAATAAAATTATAGTACATCACCATACAATACATCAACACAAATATTTGATGAAGGAGTTGACCCCTCCTAGGCTACATCTCATTGGTCTAACTTCCATGGCTTGGGCCTCTATATTATGCTCAAATTTGCAAATGTTGTGTTTGCAATTCTTTTCTGCTCCTGAAACCTACACCATTGAGTTCAGAATGCTAAAAAATGCTACCTTCATCTCTTTCTCGTCATGATTTGGTAGAAAATTGGCTGAGTTATAACCTCTATAAGTCTTCTCCATAATTTCCTTCCAAAATTTAGCTAACTACCACTACTTTGGGCTACCAGGCGCCAAAAATAGTAACTCTGCCAGATTTAGCGGGACTGCCAAGATAATAGAGATTATCTTAATTAAACAGAGTTAGCTCTAATTAAGCTCAATTAACCTTCAAACTATATTAGCACTAACTCACCCGCATTAGGTGTTAATTAACTGAGAATATGGTTTGAACTGTGCACTTATGGATTAGCGCTAATAACACTACTTAACTATTAATTAATCATGGATTAAGGTGTTAATGATGCTCTTAATGTTTATTACCTCTTGCGCTCTACTTGTGGTTCGAGGTTTCGGTCATATACTTTGGGGGCTAGCCCCATGGTGTTGCCCCCTTCTCCCCCTATAGGTTAGCTTCATCAAATTAAAATAGATGCAGAAAATTATATGGTTGAAATCCAAGTGGTAGGTGGACTGATAGCGTGTGTTGTTTGCGGGGCATAGGTCTTGTGATCGACCCCTTGTCAGTATTTCTGGCTCATAACAATAATTTTTCTATACTGTGAGGATGACATGTGGTGGCCCCAGGCTGAGCCACATGTCTCCTCCTCACTAGCCCATTAAAACATATAATAAAATGCCAACACACCACAATTCGAACCAATCCATAGCTGCCAGTTGGCAGTATCCCATTAGTCGAAGGAAAATAATGACTAAACTTTGATTTTCCTATTCAACATGTGAAGTCAGCAGTACAGGTTGCTGACTGGGCTCCTTGTCTACTTGCGTCATATTTAGAACGAAGAGTATGACGTAGTTGTTCAATTTTCGTATGATTATGATAACTTTGATATTTTAGCATAATTCTAAGCACCATATCAATCAACCTAGTAGTGAGAGGGTGTGTAAGTGAAATATTTTCAATTCATGTGTTACGCAACCAACTCGTAAAATATTGGGAATGATAGGGAGATACACTAGTGTTATAGCGATCTAACATCTTGTAACCTTGTTTTTTTAATTGTTTTACAAAAGTAGTTCCAAAGAAAATGATAGAGATTATGAAAGTCTAGAGAATTTTGGAGGAGAATGTTTAAATTATTTTTTTAAGTATCCATAAGAAAGGAGACTATATTTTCATCCAAAATCCTATGGTTATTTAAAACTCAGAGTTACATTAGCAAGATATCAAAAAGAATAAAAGTGTGATCATATATCTTAGTATTATCCACATACTAGCAACTTCATAGTAGAAATCACGGTGATCTAGTATTACTATGTTACCCTTTTTAATCTTAGGACCATAAATAAGCACGTTTTCTACCAAGATAGTTGTAAAGTCAATTAGATCTTGGATTTCTAACTTTTACGAAGATAACCAAGAATATTTTCCCTCTTTCTAAAAGAGAAAATTCAAAGGATGTAGTAATGTACTAAATCTTGTGTTTATGTTTTTGTGCATGTAGAAATACCAATTGCGTCTAATGTGACTCAGTGGGGCCACCTCATAGCCTTACTCAATTGCTTCATTATGGACTGTAGATGATAGAATATTTCGACAGATGATGAGATTACATAAAGGGGGAAAAGGCGGTGCTTCGTCATTTGGTGCAAAATGCTTGAATTTGGTTATTGGAGTAAGTTCAAGTTTAGGCATTAGGGGACTAGACGCAAGCACTCCGAGATCCCTTCAAATGTACAGGTCTTATCATTACAAAGTCTCTTGATTCCAGACATCTATTTAAAATTATACTATATCAAGGTTATAACAAAAGTTTTTTGTTGTACAAGTTTGGCTCATGAACCCCCAACTCAAAATTGGTACACACAATAGTTTTAATTTTCCTGATGACATATGATCCTCCTTTAAAGCCATTTTTTTCTTGCTATAGGTCTTTGATGATTCCTTTTTTCATAATCTATATTTGTATTTTCATAGCCCTTCAGAAAATATAGTTTTCATGTTTGTATTCATAAGGTATTTGATGATGGCTTTATTCATAATCTATATTTTTTCAAAAGATAACCCCTCAAAAAATATAGTTTTCTTATTTGTATTCATAAAGGTTGTAGTTTTAAGAAAATTATCAAGCCAAATAGAATTTTGTTAAAATTAAAAATCCACGATGTTATGTGACCTAAATGGATTTTTAGAACTTGATGATCCTAGATGTCATTTCATCATGGAAAATTTACCAACTCACAATTCATCATATTTAACCAATATTAATTTGGAAACTCTATAATTCTGTGAGTCACCAAGATTGTATACATATGCTCTGAGTTATTTTTTTCAAAGCCACTACTATTGTATATTGTGTACATATGCTTTCAATAGGTTATTTTTTTAGAGGCACTACTATTTTATATTGTGTCAGTGACAACATTCCCCAAGCAATATCAATGGTTGTGGAAAATTGAGACTATTTCGATTTAATTATGTGCGAGGTGTATACGCTACTTTTCCCCCTTTCATTCAAAGTATAGTTGAATTTTAAAAAATATGTATTCTTTCAATTTCGTTTTCATTTTAGATATTGTACTTCTCAGTATTAATTTTTTAAGGATTTCTTCAATCAGAATCAATTTTCATATTATACTATTTTTGAAATTATAATTATGTTATTACGTTTTGCTCGTAAGTTAATATTCGTATTTTTCTCGAGGCTTTGGAGTACTAGTCTTTTTAAATGCTTGCCTCTTGTATGTTGCGACTAATCCTGAACTTCAAGTGTTAATAATCTCTCTCTGGTTGAGATGTCAATATTCTTCATCTAGTAATTATGTCATCGATGACCAGTTTACTACGCATAAAGCTGATAGTGGCATTTTCCTTTCCACTACCAATAATTACTTTATTTTTCTATGAACTTGCTTTTGGTTCCTCGTAGCTTGCCTATAAAATTTCCTTTGGTCTAGGTCTTTCTGTAAAGTTAATAAAACTCATTTAAAAAATTATGCTAACAACAAATTCTCTAATGACATTAGATTTTCATAATTGAATTATGTTTTGCTACTCACTTTTTGGAGTGCAGTACTTCTTGTGTTTTCAAATTTTTGGAGAAGTATTTCTATACGTATCTTTAGAATTTTACCAAAAAAGAATTGAGGAGATGCGTAGTCTATACCATGTACAATTTTTTCTTTTTATATGAACTTAATCATATAGCAACTTGTAACATACATTGTCTTCATTAATATGCTGGTACATATTGCCTCATTGTTTTTTATTTATTTTTATTGAGATGACACACTCTTTAAAGGGTGCTAGCTCAATGGAAGAGCACCTTCCTCTCAAGCAGGACGTTGGTGGTTTGATTCCATCTTGCTCTAACCTAAATTAAATATTCACATTTTCTATATTTTTTTTAAATAGAATTTTTATTGTCTCTATGGACACAATAATTGGGATTAAACTGAGAAACTAAGACTATAGACATATTGTCTCTATATTGTATCTAGAGAGACAACACATTTTTAATTGTAGCTATAGTCTCTTAAGAGACAAAAAGGAAGTGTCTTTTAAGAGATAATAATACTTGTATTCTATGTTTTATTTATAATGATAATTTTTTTGACAATAATTTGAGAAACTCACTTAAAAACAATATTTGAGACAATTTACAAATTTGTTTTTGTCTTGAATTAAGAAAATTTACTCAAAAATCGTCTCAAATATTGTTTTAAAACCCTCCTCTATGTAGTAGTGTTACCAGCATATTAAAAATCAGCTATCACTAAAGATCCACTGCAAAAATTCATGACTAGGCCTGTGAGAAGTGGGGTTGAACAGAAATATCTTGAGAAAGTAATATGTGTTAAAGAATTAATGGTTAGGTTAGTTTAGAATTAGTTGAAGATTTAGTTAGTAATCAGTTTCTAGATTCAGTTTCTGACATAATTGTTTCTAACTTGTATAAATATATATCTCTCCTTCAATAAAAGTAATGTAGTGTCACTGTGCTCTCTGTAATTCTCTATTGTCTGCCCCTAAATTTTCCTCTAAAACTGGAGACGCTCCAGTTAGCTCTGCCAAAGTTGGAGGCCACTCCGAATTTGGAGATTTCATAGAGATTTTAGATTAAGATAATTTTCTCCCATGAGTTGAACTCATCATTTGGAAATTTGGAATCACTATCGGTAAATACCAGGTACCATGAAAATAAAATATTGACATCTCAAAGCAATAGATATATTGATTGTGAGGCTTTTCCATTTTATACACTGAAGATGGCCTTACTACATTATAGGCAGTGGACAGTGAACTATAGCTACTGGCAGAAGAAAAAGCAAAGCTATTTCGTATATACAACCTACATATCACAAACCATATTCTGACATGGACTATTGACTGCAGAATACTTCGTATCATAAGATATGCGAGACAATACAAGCTAGTCATCGCAGGCTTGGTTGACAAACAATACAACGTTTTATTATAAAATTTAACTGGGAGATCTACCTTCTCGTGTACTCCAATGCGTTTTACTATCTTCGCCAGGTTATACCATTCAGTGCCTCGACCCAGGGGGACCGTCGTGACCAATCCCAGGGCTGTGGCCAAAAGGTTGAAATGGTGAAATAGTTTTCTTCACTTCATGTTGAGCCGCTTCAGATTTTAGAGAAGGAAGTAATTCCTGAAGAATTCTATCAGAACGCTGATCTGAAGCATTCGACTTTACAAATACAGCTGGCTTCAAGTTAGCGTCTAAACCAGAATACTCTTCAATGTCAGCTCTTTTGCCAAAGGGATCCTTCGGCTCTAGGAACACCTTTGCAGGAGTCCTTTCCTTGACCAGTGGGTAACTAGTTGCAGGAGTCGCTTTAACCTGAGAATCGCTATTAAGAGAGAATGGGTTGAAGCCCATAATCCGAGCAGCCTCACCTAACGGTGCTGCAAGCAACAATATGATAATTATAACAAACTTCTTCATAACTCAATTGATTTACGAAGAAGAGAATACAGGAGACTACCTCCAGATGCGTCTCTACAAAACGACTGCAGGCAGCCCTTGACATGAACTCGACTAATTATGAAAAATTTAGACCTTGTATCCTATTTATCTATTAGTTCTAAGTTCAGATAAAGAAATAGGAGTTCCTGCCCTGCACTGCCGAATTATTTTATAGATTTCAACCATAACACTAACATTAGAATAACATTTATTCTTGTAAAGATGGATTTCAACAATCGTAAAGTAACGCCGACAATATGTTGCAAGTATTGAGATTGCTTTGTTATACAGCCAGATTCATGAATTCTATAGCATTTCGTATATCGAGTTGTTTATCAACGCAACCGACGGTTTCTTTTTCTGAAATTCAGTAATTTTTTTTAGAAAAATCAGATAATTAGGGTTTTAGCAGTTTCTTGTAAGCCAGATTCATGCATTCAGTCACGATCCCAATGATTACATGGCATTTACTTTCCTTGACTTCAGTGCTTGCCTGTTGACTTCTTTCTCTCATCCAGGCTAAAAGAAAATTATAACCAATTAGTGCGAGCCTTGAATATTCGAGGAGGAATTAAAATTCGCCTCTTTTGTCGGAACTGAAACGACGTTAGTGGTTGGGAATCGGGCTGGCGGGCTTTACATGATACTAGATTCCGAAAACACTATTGAAGATATTTTTATTTCTCTGTTCATGATACTTTGGTCTGGAATCTGGATCCGGATACTTCTATACTTTAATATCGATACTTCTGTTTGCGTGCACATCACAAATTCCATTACATTTGTTTGACAGAATCTTAAAAAAAAACCCTTATAGTTGTTTGTCAATCCACGAGACCACCAGTACATGGCAGACAACCTGCCCAGAAAGGAAAGCCACCCACATGGCATGTGTTTCTTCTTTGTAATTAGTCTCAACTCCTACAAGCAAAAGCGAACTTCCAGTTTCAAATTTTATAGCTCTCACTATGCGTTTAGCTGCCCTTATGATAGTTTTCCTTGAGTGTTATTGAATATTATTCATTTTCAACACAAACATGTCAAGACATATCAGTTTGGCGGAGTTTCATAAACTACCATGAAAAGAGGCTGTAGGTAAGTTGAGTGGTTGGTATTACTGGTCATAATACCTTTACCTGCTTTTGAATATTGGGTTTATCGTGATTTTTTTGCTTTTGTTTATTATGAAGTATAGAGAAGCATATCAAATCAGAATTGTTTTTATGATTTGTAATTTATCATATTAAATTGGGACTTTTTAAAAAATAAAAGTATATTTTAATCAACTAATCTAATCTAATTTAAAAGAAAAAGTGAAAAAGTAAGTTGGTTATCAAGTTTCCGTATTCAGTTCCATATCTCCCTCCTGATTGCCTCTAGGTTTCCGAAGACCTACCGCTAACATCTTATGTTGGCTGACATTGGTTTTACAAAGAAGGCGAACATGATCGTGGCATTTCACAGGGCAGAGATATTTCTTCAAAGATGACATACTTATACCTATCGACTAGGCCTCAGCTAGACCCTCTCTCCATTTCGCTGGCCTGGTTATGGAAGTGTGAGGTTCTGACGAAACTGAAATGCTTCGCATGGCTAGTAATATCCAACCGCATCCTAACTTGGGACAACCTTGTTAAGCGAGGCTTCATGGTCCGGAGTATATGCCGTCTCTGTATATATGCTAATTCATATTGATTTTATCTGGTATATATATAGAATGAACTCATATTCATTTCTACTTTTCATTTTATATTTTATGCTAAAAAGTTAAGTAAAATTCATTTTATCTTTTATATGTATAAAATTCTATGTGTCTTGACCTTTTTAATATTCATTTAAAACTTATATTCATTATAATACTCATTTAAAACTAATAATCTTATTTATTTATTTATAATCTTATTTGATACATTGTTATTTATTTACCTTACCTCTTTATATCTTTTTTATATTTATTTATTTACCATATTTCTTTATACATATTTTATATTTATTTATTTATCATATCTCTTTGTACCTCTTTTATATTTATTTATTTATTTACCATACTTATTTTATAAATATGATATTTGGCCCATGGTCTCAATATTAATTTGTCCCATGTTATTCATCCCATAGAATTCATCTAAATAAAACCTTTTTTTAAAAAAAATTTAAATATAAAAAGGTTTATGGAGTAAATATAAAAATAATTTTTATTTATTTACCATACATCTATTATATATATATATTTTTATTTATTTATGATAACTCTGGAGAAAGTATAAAAATAGATTTTATTTATTTACCATACCTCATGTTTATTTATATTTATATTTATTTAAATTTTAAAATATTGCAACTTTTATGGCTAAATATTTATGTTTTTAAATATTTTAATTTATCTATAGAATATGGGTTTTCTTTTTAAAGATTCATTTTACAAATATTTAATTAAAAGAAATATTAAAAGATTTTGGATTTTGATTGTTTGTGTTGAATTAATTCTTTTCCTTAAATTTCGGAAATGGTATTGACTTTAGTAAAGAGTAAAGATGTTTAAAATTTTACTTAATTTGGAAATTCAATGTGGTAATTTTTTTTGTTAAAGGTAAATTTATGATCCATTCATTCAAGTTCACGTATATAATTTACTATCCATTCAAATTATATAAACCAGCCTAGATCCATCTTAACTCCGGATCGATCAAGCGCCGAGAGGGATCAAATCTCTCGAGGTGAAAACCTTTTTTTTGAGTGCAAAACTTGAGGAAAGGTTTTCACCTCGAGAGATTTGATCCCTCTCGGTACTTGATAGATTTGGAGTTAAGATGGATCTAGGCTTGGTTTCAGTCGTGTGTGACCAAGGAAAATCTATAGATAATATGAGGAATGTATGCTTAATTTTATCAATAATATGTAAATACATATAATATTAACATAACCATTTTAAATATGTTAAATATGTATGAGATTCATTGAGTCATTTTAATTTTAAATTTGATTAGTTACCTCAGTTTTTTGAGATGATAAATATTTTAAGATAACTTTAATGATGAAATAAAATTTTGAACGCAAAGTGGCAATGTAATAATATTGAATGATAGAAACTGTGAATAATAAGAATGTCGTCAATTACGAAGTCTTCATTGTGATCGATTTCAAACTATTTTCTTCTACTATTCTTTTTTTCACCCATGTTAGTTTTGTCATATTTTGATATTGATTATTTGAAAAGGACAGTTGGAATCCTAAACCATTTAAATATTTAGCTCGAGCTATTGTAGTAAACATCATACCTTGTCTCTCTTGCTCTCCAATATTAATAGGTTGAATTACTATAACGCAAAAATCAATGTACATTGTCAATAATTTTTTGTGCTTACACTGAAATAATTGCACACACACACTATTAACCCAATGAGTTTAAAATTAATCTACCATCATACATCAAATCAGAAATCAACATATACACTGAAATCAATGCAACTAATGCAATAAATCAAATAATAATAGAAAACAACATCTACACTAAAATCAATGCATATAATGCAAGTAATGAAATATGATATGAAATCAACATCTACACTCAAATAAATGAGTCTAGTGCAAGTAGAAAAATAGGATTTAAAGCCAACATCTACACTGCAATCAATGCATCTAGTGCATGCAATCAAATAGGATTAGAAATTACCATCTACACTGAAATAAATGCATTTAGTGCAAGGAATCAAATAGGATTATAAATCATCTACATTTAAATCAATGCATTCAGTGCAAGAAATCAAATATAATTATAAATCAACATCTACATTGAAATTAATGCATCTAGTGCAAGAAATCAAATAAGATCAAAAATCACCATCTACACTAAAATCAAGGCATTTAGTGAAAGCAATCAAATAGGATTAGAAATCACCATCTACATTGAAATCAATGCATCTACTGCAAGAAACCTTCTTCCCTATCTCCCCCATATATATCTATATATCAATCCATATCTCCTTTTTCTCTTTATGTCACCCCACCATACACACACTCTCTCTCACTCCATATCTATCAATTTCCTTGTCCCTCACTCCTTCTGTCCATCTTTTTTTTTTCTCTTCACCTTACATCTATATCTATATCTCACTCTATCTCTCTATAAAAAATCCAAAACATAAACTCTCTTTCTCCAATCTATCTATCTATCTATCACTCCCTCCTCCTCCTCCTCCTCCTCCTCTCTCTCTCTCTCTCGCTTCTATCTCTCTTCCTTCCTGCTACGCTTTCTCCCTCTCTCTCCATATTCTTTATCAGTCCCTCTCTCTCTCTCTCTCTCTCTCTCTCTCTCTCTCTCTCTCCACCTTTCACCCTCTATGTCTTTATTCTTACCTCCCCCTCTCTCCCTCTCCATCTTCATATCTCTTTCCCAACCTCTCTTCACCCTCTCTCTTCCTTTCTCTCCCCCCCCTCTCTCTCTCTATCTTCACCTTTCAAATTTGTTGCCATATGCCTCTCTCTCTCTCCTTCTCTCCCCCCTTCTCTCCATATCTCCTTATTTGTCTCTTTATATCACCCCAAAACATACACACTCCCTCTTCATCTCTCCCTTGTCACTCCCCCTCTCTCTCCACTACTCACTCCATATATATTTATTCTTCCCTCCCTCTCTCCTCATCCAGCTCCATCTCTCAATCCCCCCCTCTCTCCCCCTCCAAAACCATATTTCTACCCCTCCCTCTCTCCTCCTCTCTTTCAAGTCCCCTCTCTTTTCCTTCTTCTCTCTCCCTTTCTCTCCTACCTCCCTTTCTCTTCCCCCATCTCGCTGTCCCTCCATCTCTCAATCCCTCCCTCTCTTGCCCTCCAAATCCATATTTCTATCCCTCCCTCTCTCCTCCCCTCTCTCCTCCTCTCTTTCAAGTCCCCTCTCTTTTCCTTCCTCTCTCTCCCTTTATCTCCTACCTCCCTTTATTTTCCCCCATCTCTACCTCTCTCTCTCCGACAATCCTCTCTTCCCCCATCACTCTCTTCCTCTCTCTCATCATTCCTCTCTCACCTCCTTCTATTTGACCCCCTAGCTATCTTTCTTTCTCTCTCTCTGTCCTCCAATCCTCTCTCTTCTCCCATCACTTTATCTCACTCTCCAACTATCTTACTATTTCTATCCCTTTATCCTTCTCTCCCCCCTTGTCTCCATCATGCCTCCTTTCTCCTTCTCTCCCCCCCTTGTCTCCATCACTCCTATGTATCTTTATCCCACCCATAAGCATACACACTCTCTCTCCATCTCTCCCTTGTCACTCCCTCTCTATGTATTTCTTCTTCCTTTCCTAGCTCCATCTCTCTATCCCTCCTTCTCTCCTCCTCTCATCCTTTCTCTCTCTCCCTTTCTCTCCTACCTCCCTCTCCCTTCCCCATTCTTTCTCTCTCTCACTCTTTACCCTCCAATCCTCTCTCCTTCTCCCTCCCTCTCTCCTTATCACTCTCCCATCTCAATCTTTATGTCTCCCTCTCCCTCTCTTACCCTTCTCTAACTCTCTCACTCTTCTCACTCTCTCTCTCTTCATTCCTCTTCTCCCTTCTCCTTCAATTTATCTCCATATCTCCCTTGTCACTCCCCCTATTTCTCCACCTCTATCATATATCATGATATATTAATATATATTACAATATAATAAATCTAATACTGTATTAATCTAAACATATTAAATTTAATAATATTAATATTTTAATATTAATGTTAGGGTTAATAATTTTTTGTTTGGCATGGTATTAATAATAATTTGGTCCATGCTATTTGACCCTTATACTTCATATACAATTAGATCTTGATTTCTAATAGTATTTGATATATTTTTATTTATTTACCTTACCTCTTTATACCTCTTTTATATTTACTTATTTACCATACCTATTTTATAAATATATTATTTGGCCCATGGTATTAATAATAATTTGTCCCATAGGCTTCACCTAAATAAAACATGTTTTTGATTTTTTGTAAATATAAAGTGGTTTATTGAGTAAATATAAAATTTGGTTTTATTTATTTACCATACCTCTAGTTTATTTATATTTTTATTTATTTACCATACCTCTGAGTAATATAAAAAGAGGCTTTTTTTACTTACCATACCTATGGCTTATTTATATTTTTATGTATTTACCATATATTATTTATTTACCATATCTCAAACTCTTCATATTTTAAGTTTATATCGTTTAAATTTATTTTTAATAAATTTTTAATTGTTCATTTATATGTTTATGTAATTTATTGTTCAAGCCGACATTTTTTTTGGCTTCCGACATACTTACACATCGGCGTCATACTGGGTAAGTTAAAGTTTTATCAGACATAAAAAAATGTTAAATTTATTATTTTTTGAAAACATGACATACCCGACATCTGGGTCAATATTGAACTGTAAATTATGCCTCCAAGCACAATAATAAACCCTACAATTAGAATAACATTGATTCTAGTAAATATGGAATGGCCACACGAACCCCATAAAATAATACAACCCACCGTTGGGCACGACACACCCACCATATGTCTAAAATGGTTGGCTCCATGAAATATGTAAGATCTCATTGAGTGTATGGCCTATTGTGTCTTGGCTAGAAGAGTAGGCGACCCCATAGTGGATGTCTCGGCTCCTGTTGAGGGATAAGTTAATTGCTATTGTGTGGCTTGCAGGTTGTTGGACCTAGTCTAGGTTTATAGTGGCAGCCAGTAGGATTTGATCCTGGGCCTTGTCCAGGAAAAATCTTACCAATTACCAATTATCCTAGATTTAAAAAAGAAGAAGAAGAAAAAAAAGAAAAAAAAAGAAAAAAAAGATTGTGAAAGAGCATGCATGTGAATTTATTGATAACCTAGACACTTTAAATGTGGTTTATGATGATGCGGTTCTTCCTATACTTTTATAAAAAATCTCGCATTTCCAAACACCAGTTATTGACACAAAAGCATACATGTGACAAATCTCCAAGAATAACTAGTTGGTGATAATATTGTTTATATACACATCAATAGTTAGATTGACTGTTGGTGTATATACACACTATTATTTTCCTCCCTCTAACATTCCATTGTAGGTTTATATGTAGAGATTTCCAGCTTATAAGTGTCCTTTCTTTGCCTCAGTCATGCAAAATATTAAATTTCGTTTTGTTTATCTTATTAATTAATTTTTTTTCTTTCATAGACTATAGAATGTTCTCAAACAACATATAATATACATTTTCGTCGTAACTAGCTGGGCATTTTTAGATTTTAAAGAAAATTTAAAGCAAGATCATGACAGGTTGATCTGACATAGGGTTGAAATATTTAGATGATGATGTAGCCTTGATTTTTCTTATACTGATATATCTATTGTAAATATGAGTATTGATGTGTTTCCTGCTGTAAAAAAAAAATCCCGTGTTTGAATATAACTTATTTCATTTTCTAGGTCTGGCAACTTTATTTTCAAAGGTTTCAACTCCGTCTACTCCACATTTTTCACCTATTCAGAGAAGGCCTAATAAATATAGATTGCACTCTTTGTGGTTGATGATGACATAGAGTTGAAATAATATTTAGGGTTGATTATGACATATTTTCATGAAGTACTGATGCATGCCTTTTGTTTCTGTTATATTTAGCGTTGATCGGTCATACAAAATATGGAATTTCCTTTTGTTTCTCTTATACATTCCCTTTCTTTACCTCAGTCATACAAAGTATGAAATTAGCTTTTGTTTCTCTTATATGATCAACCATACATCATTATCAACTTAAATTTCTTTTTTTTTTATTTAAAAAAAAAGATATTGTATTTTTTACTATGTGATATTTCCCCATTGTATCAGCAGCATGTCTTTTCAAAGATTTGGTAAATCTGTATCTTGGTAACTTAGGTTAACATACATTTAAGTGTATTAGGTAAAGAATCTCTATCGACCTCTGCTTGTTTTTGAGGAAAGAAACCTTTACATGTATTTTTTGAGTGCGTCTCAATCTTGAAGTCAACCTTGAAGTTTAACAATCCTTGCACCGTGTCCTTTAAGATTGATGATGCTCCATCATTGACTCAAATTGTTCTTTTGTGGCAAATCTCACACAAGTTGTTATCGTCATGCAGTAGGCCTTTCATAGGATCCTCTATAGCCTATACATGCACCCTCTACAATGCATGAGGATATGAGCATTTGTTACAGATGAGGAGTTGTTAATCATTAAATACAGCCATATAATATAGGATTTTAATTACATAATTTGAAAGGATATTATTAGTTAAGCTAAGTACAGATTAAAAAAAATAAACACTAGTAAGCTTAGGGATATTTCTGGATGGCATCTGAAATTATGAGATGGGTCACCAGGTTCATCATGAGGCTCCTCTCGCATACTTGTCTCCTACTTCTAAAGTTTGTTGAAGGCATTTTTGTTAGAGGTGATATATATGAGGCTCGATTGCTGACATACTGTGACACCAAACACATGTTACATTAAATGAATGAGACTGTGAAGTTGTTTGAATATATATTCAACTATTATTGTTGTTGAGAAAGGAAAACTTAACATGCTTTATGAGTGCACAACCTCTCGGATGCTCCTTTCATCTCAACCTTCAAGTAAACCTTGAAGTTTGACAATCATTGCACCATGCACTTCAATATTGACAATGCTTCATCATTTAAGAAACTTGGTCTTCTGTGCTAAAGCTCATACAAGTTGTTATTGTCATGCACTAGGGATTTATTAGGATCCCCTACAACTTATACATACAGCTTCTCCAATGCACAAGGATATTAACATTTGTTCAAGAGGAGAGTTGCTAAGCATCAAACACAACCATATAGTCTAGTTTTTTCATTACAAAAATTGACAGGAGGTTCTTAGTTAAGCTAGGTAGATATAATATAATAAACACTAGTTAACTCAAGGATATCTCTTCATGGCATATGGAATGAGATGGATATTAATTTTTCAATAAATATGTGGCATCATCTGCAAGTTCCACTTCCATACTTGTCTCTTTCTTCTAAAGTTTGTTGCAAGACTTCTTGTTATGGGTCATATATTTGAGGCTCCACTGTTCAAGTTGTCTAACACCAAACACATGTTATATGAAAGACATGATACCATGCAGTTGTTTAGATTTCAAGCCCTATTTGACTAATTTCATTATGATCTCAATCAAATAAATAAACTATTGAATTTAATTAATTTCAAAGTATAGCATTAGTCATACAATAGCTAGAAATTAAATAGCATAAAGGTAATAAATTACCCCTTCAAATAAGCTTTTCATTCCTTTGAAAAAGTTTAAAAGGAAAATTCCACATGCTCTACAGAAAAAAAACATACATGAATACCTAAATGACTTGAATTTTAGTTTCTATAAGTTGTTTAAGACGTACAAAGTTGTTCGGATTCCATACATTTGTAAAAATATACAAAATTTATTCCACTTATTCCATAGAAGCCATCCTAAAATATATAGCGAGGTGGTTGATCATTAGGGGGTGGCATGTCCCACCAAGAAATTTGCAATAACACCAAGATGATTCTAGGTGTATCTACTTGAGAAAAATATCATATATTCCTTTCAATGAGGTTTCCTTGATTTTTCTTATATTGATATATCTACAGTAAATATGAGTATTGTTGTGTCTCTTGTTGCTATTATACTATGTAAAAATAATTCCCATGTTTGCATCTAGCATATTTCATCAAGCTTTCTTTTCAAGCTTTGAAATATATCTCCTCAACAATTTTCACCTATTTATGGAAGGCCTAATAAATATAAGGTGCACTATTCATCTCTTTTATTTATTTTTAGTCATCAAAATATTGTAAAATATGTACTTTTATTCATAAAAAATGTCCTTGTTTGTTTCTCGGAAACGTTCTGCGGTTTTCTATAGTTAAGCTTTCACCCTGAAGGAGGAAAAGAAGGTAGGGTTTGAGAGAAACCTTAGAGGATAGTGAAGCATTGGTCTTGTAGCTCTCATGAGATAAGAAGGCTATTGCTTTAGAAACCGAAGCATTACTTTGTATGCTTGATTTAGGAGAGAAGGAGACACCCAGGACACTTGTGGGAAACAAGGAGGACTTGCCAATGTTGATGCTAGCTTGATGTCAATTTTTAACGTAGGCATTACTTTGTCATCTTGATTGAGGAGAAGAGGAGGAATCTAGGACACTTGTGGGAGACAAGTGTTGAATCCAAGGACATGCAAATGTTGATGTTAGTTTTTTGTGGATATTTAGTCATGGATAGAGTTTTGATGGTTCTCCCTAGCTAGGTATTAGAGAGATAGAGTTTGTACCATCTTGGTGGTAACACTATGGCATGTGCATGTACTTCAGGTCCTTTACATATATATGAAATTTCAAGCTATCCAAAATTGTCAAATTGTAGATTTGATTTTCATCTTACATCATCTTGTTCAGAGTGTAATTTTCAGAATTGTTCATGCCAATTTTACATAACATACAGATGAAGTTGCTAAGTTATTTAACGTTTAAATTGAAAGTGAGAGAGAAATTTTTTGTTGTATAATATGTTGTAGTATGTTGATTACCATATCTGATACATGTTTGGAAATGTGTGCCATATTGGTTGAAATTTGTTGGCATTGATTTTTATCTTTTCACTTGAGCGTCCTGTCGTGTTGGGTTGAAGTGAAGTGCAATATTATCAAATACTAGCTGCTATAAATTAATAATTCATATCAACCCAAGGTTGAAGGTTCATAGGGATTAGATCTAGGAATCTACGAGTGAGAATTTAAGTTACAGAGTCATATATATTGTCCTAGATCTCAAATTTCAAGGTAGGGAAGGGAGGGGGACATCTCTTATCTTCATTCCATCCTTTGTGGCTAGAGAATCATTGCACTTTTATGAGGGCTCTCTGCATCTCATGCTTAACTGGCCATTTTCACATATAGTGCAAGCTATAAAAGTGAGATGTGTTCACATGATCCAGGTGGATATTGGTGGTCACCCGCCTATTCCACTTGGGGCTCCACCATTGTCTCTTTCAGTTTTTCAGTTTCGGCACAGTTTACTATTTTTAGCAGTTTTTCGGGTCCTAAACTTCTGGAGCCGTTTTGAGGCCCTAAACGACGTTTTTTTGGGAAAACGGAGAGCAGCATGGTTCCATGGATTGATGTTGCTCGTTCCAAATTTGTATTCCTCGGATAGATCTTTCTAACGAGGTATCGTACGCATCAAACGAAGATCGTATGCCAAAATTATGCCCCTGGGAAGTTGAAACACCAATTTACCCAAACGGGGCCCATAGTTTTGGCGCTTCATCTCCTAGGGTTAGGGTTTTGGCTGTTTAGGATTTCCCATTGTTTATAAATAATAAATAGGCCCTCGAGCCTCATTGTAACACAGTTCAGAGGCCTGTAGCCGCCACATCTCTTCTCAGAGATAGCTACCAGCGCCCTAGCTAGTTTTATTTCCATTCTCTCTGTAAGCAAATTTCAGTTCTTTGATATTAATGAAATGAAGTGTTATTTCCGCTGCATCTCTGTATTTATGTTTATATGTTTATTCTGTTGCGTTCCTGCATAAATCCAGATCAGTGGTATCAGAGGGGTCTGTTTTTTCTCGATCCTTCTTTGCATGTCCCCAACGAGGTCGGGGTATAAGGAGCTAGGGCTCGATCTGGTGGAACCTTTGCAAGATCAGCCTCGCAAACCTCGACGGACGCCCATGGGGGACGAAAAGAAAGATGAGGGAGCAGGAGATCCTATCAAAATATTGCTCGAGGAGGCCCTCGAGAAACAAAGGAACATGATGATGGATAACTTTGCTCAAATCCTTCAACGGCTACCCACCGACGACGCATCTGCATCCAGCAGCCACTCTGGAGGTGCGACTCCTTTTAAGGTACAAGTAAATTTTGAAATTCCCATATTTTAGGGTCAAATAGACGCAGATGCCATAGATAGATGGTTGAATCTGTTAGAAGGATATTTCTCGGTTCATGACTTTTCAGACCAGGAGAAGATTATTTTTGCACTCCTCAAAGCTACCCCCCATGTTAAGGACTGGTGGGAAACCTACTGTGAGAACAAGGACCAGACAGAACCCTCTCTGTTCTTAGCCGTACCAACTTGGAATTCTTTCCGAGACGCCGTCAAGGAACAGTACGATCCCGTGGGGAGCTATGAGGACAAGTACATACAATGGACCACGATGCAACAACAAAGGGATCAAAATGTGCATGAGCTGACGAATCTATTCCATACCCTGCGCACAAAGTTGGGTATCAAAGATTCAGAGAAACATCTTCTGCTAAAGTATCGCAGCTGTCTGCACAGATACATTCAGGAGGAAATGGAGTTCCTCGACATCTCCTCGCTTGGTATTGCATACCAGTATGTTGCCAAGATTGAGCAGAAATTCAAGCAGAAGAAGCGAGACTTTGGATCTGCGAATCAAAAGCAAGGGAAAGGTGCTTCCAAACTACAGAACAAAGGACAGAGCCAAGGCATGGCGGCTAAAGACAACTCATCGAAGCCACAAGAAAAGAACAGCACCGCAAAGCCAAAGAAGGACACAGGAAAGTGGTGTGAGTTCCATAAGAGCTCCACTCACAACACAAGTGAGTGTCGGGCCAAGCAGTCGCTAGTGGCCGAGATGAGGGATTCTGAGTCAGATGCATGCTCCGACTCCGAATCAGAACCTGAAAAGGGGAATGAAAAAGGGAAACAGATTATTGATGTGGAGCCCAACGCCATTGTTGCCACTACAAAGGTCCAGAAGGAGGAACCGGAAGATCCAGAGGAGGAGGAACGTCTCTTCCACTCCCAGATGTGGGTAAAGGGCTCCCCTGTACAGTTCATTGTCGACAATGGGAGCCAAAAGAACCTCATTTCAGCAGACGCCATGAAGCGGTTGGGCTTTCCGACCACAGCTCACCCACATCCATACACCATCGGATGGTTTCACCAACGACGAGATCTCCGCGTCAGCCGACAGTGTCGCCTTCCCTATAGCATCAAGCCCTTCACGGATGAGGTATGATGTGACGTTGCTCCTATTGATGTTTCTGATGTATTATTAGGACAACCATACTTGTGGAAGCGTCATGCTGTGTATGAGTCTCGACCTCGTGCTGTTATTGTTACTTTGGGAAATAAGTTGTACAGGATACCACAGGTACCACCTCCTGCCGCTATCTCTTTGGTTACTGCAAAACAATGCAATAAGCTCATTTCCCAAACCAGGAAATTTGTTTTCCTGATGATCCGCCCCCAGGGCAAGAAGAAGACTGTGGCCACGACCTCGAGACAGGGCTCCTCTGCACAAAAACAGCAGATGGATAAGGTTGTGGAGGAATACGCAGACATATTCACCTCACCCACAGGGGTTCCTCTGCACTGTCAGGTCAAGCACCCGATTGATCTGACCCCAGGTGCACCGCTACCTAATGGACCGATCTATCGGCACTCTGTTCTGGAGAATGATGAAATCAAGAGGCAGATTCAAGAGCTATTGCAGAAAGGTCACATCAGACCAAGTTCATCACCCTGTGGGAGCCCGATCGTGTTGGTACAGAAGAAGGATGGGACGTGGAGACTCTGTATTGACTATCGGGCGCTGAACAAGATCACTGTCCGGAATAGTTACCCAATCCCACGGATTGATGACCTTCTGGACCAACTCAAAGGTGCAAAATATTTCAGCAAGATCGACCTGAAGTCTGGGTATCACCAGGTACCAATTGAACCCTCCGATGTGTGGAAGACTGCCTTCAAAGCCAAGGAAGGCCTTTTCGAATGGCTGGTCATGACTTTCGGGTTGACGAATGCTCCCGCCACCTTCATGAGGATGATGGATGACATCTTGTGGCCATTCACCAACTCATTTGTAGTGGTGTACTTGGATGACATTCTGATCTTCAGCCAGACTTGGGAAGAGCACCTTCACCACATCCGACAAGTCCTCCAAACAATGCGGCAACACAAGTTGTGTGCCAATTTGGAGAAGTGCACTTTTGGCATGACCCAGGTTCAATATATGGGATACATTATTGATGAAAGGGGGGTGGATGTGGATCCGGCCAAGATCCAAGTCATTCGGGATTGGCCAGCCCCAACCACTATAACAGAGCTTCGCAGCTTTCTGGGTCTTGCTAATTTCTACCGAAGGTTCGTGTTGGGATTCTCTCATATCACTTGGCCCTTGAGTCAAGTCACCAAGGGAGGAGCGAGAGAAAAATTCTTTTGGTCGGAACCTCAACAGAAGGCGTTCACAGAATTGAAAAATCGCCTCTTTTCTGCCCCAGTGCTCACATTACCAGACTTGCAACGGCCATTTGAGATCGAGACAGATGCCTCTGACTATGCTATTGGGGCAGTTCTTACTCAACAGGGACATCCAGTGGCATATCGCAGTGAGACATTGTCTGAGACAGTTCGCAAGTATCCCACCTATGACAAAGAAATGTATTCCATTGTGCAAGCCTGTCGACAATGGAAGCATTACATTTTGGGGAAGGAAACAATCATCCACACGGACCACCGGCCCCTGCAGTTCATACAGACACAAGGGAAGTTGCAGAATGATCGCCATCAGAAGTGGTCCACATATCTGCAACAGTTTCATTTGAACATCAAGTACAAGAAGGGTAGCACCAATAATGTTGCAGACTGCCTCAGCTGACCACCGATCGTGGTGCTCACCACCGTGCTCAACTCTTGTGGGCACGAGACTTCTGATTGGCCGCTTCTCTATGAGAGTGACCCAGAATTCGGCCACACTTACAAGGCACTCTTGGGGGTACGCAAGTTCCAAATTTTCACCTCCAAGATGCACTTTTATGTCACCTGGGACACCTTTGTGTTCCTTCAAGCGAGCGTGCCAAGATGATATTGGAAGCACACTACAGTCGAGTCGCTGGGCATTTCGGGGTCGAGAAAACAGTAGCAATACTACAGAAGTATTTCTATTGGCCGAACCTTCGAAAGGATGTCGAGAAGCACATCAGATCCTGCACTACTTGTGCCATTGCCAAACCGACCATCAAGAAGCAAGGCCTATATACTCCTCTACCTACCCCTAGTCGACCTTGGGAATCCATCCCCATGGATTACATGTCAGGCCTGCCTTCTACTAAGCAGGGAAATGACTGTGTTTTCGTGGTCGTCGATAGATTCTCGAAGATGGCCATTATGGCGGCCTGCAAGAAGAATATCACAGCAGAAGCCACTGCTAAACTCTTCTTTGAACGAGTGTAGGTGCACTTTGGGATCCCACAGTCTATCATATCAGATCGAGATAGCAGGTTCCTCAGCACATTTTGGTCCAGCCTCTGGTCGATGTTGGATACCAAGCTCACCAAGTCCACGGCTTTCCATCCCCAAACAGATGGCCAGACAGAGGTCGTCAACAGAATGATTGTACACATTCTGCGCATGTACAATTCAAAGCATCCACGCACATGGGACGAGAGCCTCCCTTATGTACAACATAGTTATAATCGGGCTCTCCACAGTTCAATCGGCCATAGCCCCTTTCAGGTGGGCTTGGGATTCCAGCCACTATGTCCCATTGACGTAGCCATGCCATTTGCAGCTGCTCAGGCCAATTCAGCTCATGTCCAGTCTGAAGTTGACAAAGCCAGTAGCTTCATCGAGCGCATTCAACACATCCGCCAACAGGTTCATGATATATTGGACAGAGCTAATGCCAAGTACAAGCAATGCCATGATCAACACCGGGTGCCACACAACTTCCAGGTGGGTGACAAAGTATGGCTACATTTGCAGAAGGAGCGCCTCACTGGACCCCACCGCAAGCTTCGCCCGCTCCGATACGGGCCGTACACCATCACCAAGGCTGTAGGGAACAATGCATTCGAGCTCAGTATTCCACCATTCCTTGGTCCGCACCCAGTCTTCAATGTGGATCGCCTTCGTCCTTACTTCCCACCTCTACTGGACACCTCGGACATTGCAGAACAACTCACACCAACAGAGTTAAATCCAGACTGCATGGAACAGGCCACCACAGATTGTATCATGGACATGCAGATCAAGAACACTCGCCAACAGAAGATCCAATTATATCGGGTTGTCAAAGCTGGCCAACTCCTGCACCAAGGAAAGTGGTTCACCAGTGACCAAGTTCAGCAGAAATTTCCTCATCTCATGGAGGAACTTAACGCAATGGGGACCATTGCTTCTTAAGGGGGGAGGAATGATCCAGGTGGATATTGGTGGTCACCCGCCTATTCCACTTGGGGCTCCACCATTGCCTCTTTCAGTTTTTTAGTTTTGGCACAGTTTACTATTTTTAGCAGTTTTTCGAGTCCTAAACTTCCGGAGCCGTTTTGAGGCCCTAAACGACGTTTTTTGGGAAAACAGAGAGCAACATGGGTCCATGGATCGACGTTACTCGTTCCAAATTTTTATTCCTCATATAGATCTTTCTAACGAGGTATGGTACGCGTCAAATGGAGATCGTATGCCAAAGTTACGCCCCTGGGCAGTTGAAACACCAATTTACCCAAACGGGGCCCATAGTTTTGGCGCTTCATATCCTAGGGTTAGGGTTTTGGCTGTTTAGGATTTCCCATTGTTTCTAAATAATAAATAGGCCCTCGAGCCTCATTGTAACTTATTTCAGAGGCTTGTAGTCGCCACATCTCTTCTCAGAGATAGCTACCAGTGCCCTAGCTAGTTTTATTTCCATTCTGTCTGTAAGCAAATTTCAGTTCTTTGATATTAATGAAATGAAGTATTATTTTCGCTGCACCACTGTATTTCTGTTTATATGTTTATTCTGTTGCGTTCTTGCATAAATCCGGATCATCACATTTGTACACATATTTAGGAAATATTCAAGTTCTCCTTAGGTTATTTCATACTTCAAATTTGGGTCTTACAGTTACCCTTCCAAAAATAAAAGCAACATATCACCATGTCTTAATGGCCACTACCTTCTATAGGTAAATATTGTAAGTGTTGTAGGGTCTTCAACTTTGTCTAAGACTAGCATTTTTCTTTAATGAGAAAATATGTAATTCCCCAGTCTGGTAACTGGCCCTTCCCTCAACAAGGACCATCTTATCTTACACCAAGATGGTTGTTCCTTACCAAAAATATATGGACATGGGTTGTCAGCCCAACATTTGTTATCATATCATATTCTTTCAATTTGTTGTAAATTTTAGCTTGTGTTCGAATATGGAATATTTCTTAATAAACTAAAAAAATATATTGATCAAGAACATGGATGTTTATCATGATGATATATATGAAAAACTCTCTAATTTATTTTCTTTGCAAATATAATATCGATGCCTACCATGTTTCTCTTGTTTTATTTTTATTTTAGTTTTGATAATAGTCTCATTTTATCTTTTTGTTTCTATGCAGAGAAGTATATGTAAGGTTAAACACTTGGATTGCATCAATGAATCACTAATTTATAATTTTTTGGGGAGCGACTAAATATTTTGGTTGGAATTCGTGCATACCAAGCATATGACTGCATGGAAATTATCAGTGGGAAAGTAATGGAAAATAATGTCAGGTCTACATTGGTAAACATGAGTCGAATTATTGGCTTGTATAAGACTGGAAACTTTTGGGGTATTATGATATGGTTTCTATCAGCATTTGCTGCTATACATAATCAAAATGCTAATTTAGTATAATTCTCTCTAATGATTGGTCTACTCAGTTATACCTTAAATATCACTAGTATGTTAACAACAACTTTCCACTAGCAAGTATTCCAGAGAATAGAGAGTAAGTTATCTCTTCGTTAACCTGTCTCAATGATCTAATTAAGGTATGTTAGTAATGTTGTGCTAATTCCTATTTCAGATTTTGAAACCAATGTTTTACATGTGCTTAAGGGTTCAAGTTCTCTTGCAAGCTATTGAGTCTCGCGAGTGTTTTTTAATGCTATTTTTATGAACAATTTAACATAAAAGAAATCTTGAACACAAGTAAACCAAACTAAAATGCATCACCATACAACACATCAACACAGGGATTTGGTGAAGGAGTTCACCCCTTTTGGGTTACATCTCCTTTGTCCAGCTTCCATGACTTGGGGCTCTATAATATGCTCAAATTTTGCAAAATTATATATTTATAATGCTTTTCTTCTCCTAAAACCTACACCAATGAGTTCAAAATAGTCAAAAATGGTATCTTAGCCTCCTTCTTCTCATGATTTGGTCGAAAATTGGTTGTGTTATGACCTGTACAAGTGTGCTCTACAACTTCCCCCCTAAATTTAGCTAACTGCCACTAATTCATGCTATGTGGCGACAAAAATAGTAATTGTGCCAGATTTGACAAGACCACCAAGTTAATCTAGATTAACTTAATTAAACAGAATTAGCAATAATCAAGCTTGCTTAACCTTTAAACTCACTTAGCACTAACTAACCCGCATTAGGTGTTAATTAACTAAGATTGTCGTTTGAATTGTACGATTATGGATTAATGCTAATAACACCACTTAACTATTAATTAAATACAAATCAAGGTTTTACTAGCACTCTTATGCCTTAGATCCTCCTTCACTCCACCTGTGGTCCGATGTTTCGGTCATATGCTTTGGGGGCTAGCCCCCTCTCCCCCTATCAGCGAACTTCGTCAAATTGAAATAGATGTGGTAAAGTATATGGTTAAGATACAAGCAATAGGTGGACTCGTGGCATGTGTTGTTGGCAGGGGAGAGGTCTTGTATTCGACCCCTCCCTGGTCCTTCCATCTCATCACAATAATTTTGTTATAATGTAAGGAGGAAACGTTGTAGCCCCGGGCTAAGCCATATTTCCCCTCCTCATTGGCCCATGAAAAACAATAATAAAATTCCAAAACACGACAATTCAAACCAATCCACAACTGCCACTTGGTAGTCTCCCATTATCTAGAGCAAAAGGTTGACTGAAATTTAACCTTCCCATTCAGCATACCATGTCAGTGGTACGAACTGCTAACTAGGCTCCCTATCTTCATTTTTATGCCAAATTTGACATGTTTAGAAAAATTAACATAACACGTTCTTGGGAGCATACTTTGTCGGTTTCTCACGAAACGAGTTGTGCTAGATTTAGGATAAAGAGTACTACATGGTCGTTTAGGTTTTGTGGCATTTCGAGAAATTTGATTTTTTAACTTAATTATGAGCACTTGATCATTCCTCCCCACTCAAAGCTTCTGGGCCCAAAAATCTCTTTCATTACTGAACATGTGGATGAGGGTACAATTCCCTCACCCTTCTAGTCTCAATCCACTATAATTTTCCTAAATTCAACAATTTGATCTTTTCATAAAAACTAATCTTTTTCCTTGATTCTGGAGACCTTGTCTTGTTTTTGTAGAGACAGTCACGCTGCAATTTCCTAGAATTTGCATAAAAGAAATATATTGTTCAAGAAACAAATTTGTTCCCACCTCGATCATCAATCAAAGTAAACTTGAAAACCTTCTCACCTCTAACACTATTGACATGGTGATTTTTAGCTTGTCCCGTCTTGGGTTGGCTCGACTTGTGATCAAATGTCATCGCCATCGCCATGCAACATTCCATTTCAAGGAAAATACAATATGAAACCCACAAGAAGAACTTTTGAACCCAATGGGATCTTTTTAAAATTGTTTTGGCGCTTTCTCTTTAACTTTGGCACTCTTTTGCACCGACATGTTATTTCGATTATTTTTCAGTAATGATGTGGAATACTACAAATATTTGACATCTTGTTTACCTCTTTTCAAAGGAAACATGTTAGAGCCCCGGAACATATTATTACAAACATTAGAAACTTCAATGAAATCAGCTGCTTCATTTGAGGCATCTTTTTGAAAGGTCTCATTCAAAACATCACTATACATGAACATTAACAAAGCCAAATCTTGAATTACATTCACTATTCTATTCATTTCTATTGCATGTATAAGACACAAACTTCTCTTCTTCTTATGCGCTCTAACTATGTACTCAATTCCATTCTTGAACAAGTGGTACTTATTCTCATGGAAATGAAATATCGCCCTCCTATCATAAAGATAAGGACTTCCAAAAATAATACCTATAATCTCAAGCAGAACTACATTAAATTCAAATTCATCAAGAAAGTTTAAATTGATTGCAAACCTTAGGATGCACTTCCTTGTTACCTGCAAGTTTGCATTCTTGCATATCTAGCCTAATGGATAAGGTCTTGGATGTATAAGGGTTTCTATATTTAACCTCTTAACCAAGTCTTAAAAAATAAAATATGATTGAGAACCACTATCAAATAGTGTGTCTATTTTGGTATACAGTTTTGAAACAACTCTAATAGGAAAGAGTTAAATTCTTGTATCATCATCTTGAGTTACATTAGAACAACTTGAATAACTAGTGCTTTCTATGTTCTTACTATTCAAACCCATTGTTGTAACCTTGGTTTCATCTCTTGAATTTGAACCTAAGTCATGTTCAATGATTGCATTTGTTTTCTCATTCTCTTTGGTTTTAGGATTATTGTTTCAACTCTGGATGGAGCTACAACAATGGTCTTCATCATGGCCATTTTTCAAACAATTTTTACATGTGAGTTTATCTTTCTCTATTTTAATAAAACCATTTTTCTTTCCTCTTCCATTAAAATTACCCTTTCCTTTACCTTCATACTCAAAGAAACTATCAATTTTCTCATTTGCACTATGTTTCCCTCATGCTTCTAGATGTGTGGGTTGAACACAAACCTCATCTAATTTTGTGGGATTTAACATGAGAATAGTATGTCTAAGATAGTTGTGAAAACCTCCAATATACTTTAATAAAGTTTATTGAGAAGATAAAGTGACACCCAAAACTAGTGTTGTTATCCTCAACTCTTGTGTATAATTTTGAAGACTTTGCCCCTTTAGTTGTCTAAAATTCTAAAAACCTGCTAGTCCATAAGGGATTTTTTCATGTAAGCTAGAGGGTAAAATTTCCTTTTAATGGAAGAAACAAAATTATACCAGGACATTGAGATATTACCATGTTTTTTAATCCCAACTTATGTTATTTCTTCCCACCATACAAGTGTTTCACCTCCATTCTCAAGGAAGCCAATTGAACCTTTATTTCATCCTCTCGAAGGTTCTGAATTCTGCAATAAACCTCCAATTGACAAATCCAATTATCCATATTCTTTGCATTCACTTCGACATTATACATTGGTAGCTAAAATTTGATATCAACTTTAAGTAAGGGTGATTTACCAGTTCCTCTTGAAGTATGTGTATCGAGAGATTGAAGGGTTGTAGTAGTGGAATATGATGAAGAGGAAGGTGAAGATGGTGGTGAGGATTAGGGTGGAGTGGATGGTAGTTTATTACCATCTGCATGGCCTCCTTCTCCTAGATAACCCTCTCCTATTGGAGGCCTAGAACTCTATCCTTGCATCCTTAAATTCCTCTCCTCATACAGGAACTTTACATCTCAATCATATCAAAAAATGAATTTATGAATTTGTTGAGCCTTGCAATAGGTATGTATTTACTCTCAAATACTATCCTTTTTCTTCTTCTTCATCCATTTTTGTGCTATAATATAATAATATCATGAATGCATTTTGATAAAAAATGAATGAAGTAGTCTTGATATGGTTTAACCGTCCAAACTAATTCCCATTTCTTTTATGATGAGAATAACATATAAAACAATAGTTGTTCCCAAAAAGGAACAGTAGGATCTAATCGAGGGAAAAGAAGGCGCGGCCAAATTAGGAAACGAATCAAAGAGAATGATCAACTATTTGAAATAGTAATCTGTTGCAAATCCCTCAAGATCAGGGTTTCCTTTTCTTTAGTTATAAAAGAATGAGAAGAATACGAAGACGGAGAGATGATATGATGACATAGGAGAAAACAGAGAATGTAAATCAGACTGTATCATGTATTGTGTCGTGTATCTTTCATTTTTGTATCATTTGATAATGAACAGAACGTAGTTCTGAAAGACAAATTTGTATTGTAATGATTGCGATGATTAATACATATTTTGCATTTTTGTTCATTAGATTGTTTTGGAGTAACTAAGTAGTGTTCACTGGCGGCTAAGGGCTCAGTCTCTAGTGAATTTTACTACTATTCTTTGTTCTATACCTTTCCATTTACTGCAAGTATATTATGCTTTTCTTCTTTACAATGAATTTATTTTGATGATTTAGATTTATGTATTTTTTTCTCTACGTACGCATTTCCAATTTATTAGTTGTTAGTTAATAGAATTGGTTTTGATTACTTAAAACATAAACTATTATTTCCACTACTTTCCTTGTGTTCGATAGTTTAGATCTAGCTGAAAGAGCTCGGTTAATTCTTCAGTGCTCCCAGTTGATTGAATTATTTGAATTAAAGAGTGAATCATAGTTTTGGATTATAATGCATAGATGAATTACTTTCTTTAAAGCTTTAGATTTATGATTGCATCTATATTCAACGATTGGCTTTAGCATTACTCCTTGTATGAATAAGCTTGCACACACTGTGTACACACTTGAGATAAAAGGACTTACCCTGGTTGATAATTAATGTTAGGCAATTAGGAGTTTTTAAAGACACCTTTTAGCACCCAACATTTTGGCGCCGTTGTCGGGGAGTGTGTTGCTACTCTGAGCATTGTCTAATTGATTTTTTTTCGTTTTTATTTTTTGTTTTATTTTATTTTTTGTTTTATTTATTTATTTATTTTTTCTTTCTGCTGAGGTAGAAATAGGTATTAAAAATGGAAGGTAAGAAACTACGTAAAGAACGAGTAAAATTCTCGCTCATCTGCCTGTTTTCTAGAAAAATTGCATGAGAATTTAAAGTAGGGATGAATGCTTGTATTTCTGCATGAATGACTAGGAGGGAAAGACCTAAAAAAGACAAAATTCCTCCCTCTAAACCTGAAAAACCTAAGGGACCAGTGACCCTTGGACGATCAAATTTTATTGACAAAATCCTAAGAAAAGCGAAGTCTTAGTCATCTGTAGGACCCCGAATTATTGCTTCCAGACGTCCAATTGACTCCCTTCAAGCTACAGGACAACCATATGTGGGTAACGCTGAGATTCACAGTAATACTGAAGGGATTGAACAGATTTTTCAAGATACTTAGAATTTGCAAACTCACCCTTCACAAGAAGGAAATCCTTGCAACCTCCATGAAGGAGAAGGAGAAATAGGCAGTTTTGAAATGAAATTATCAGAACCTAGATCTACTGAAGTAGTGAATAAACAAAGGATGCCTAGTATTCTAGATCAAGGTAGTGCTGTTAGAACTATTCCAGCCTCTTATAGACATCTTCGGAATGACTCTCCAACTCCACATATCCTTGAACAATACTTGCATATTTTTGACCAAATGGCTAATAACCAGCAACCACAAACTTCTACATTGCAATACCCTATTGTTGACATAGATTTCAATGCCCCCATGAAGGCTACCCCATTACAGAATATTCCTACCTTTCATGGGCTAACTTCAAAAGATCCTAATGCATTCATTTTTGAGTTTGATGTTTTATGCAGGGGTTATGATTACACTATCAAGCCCCAGAAGCTGAAGCTATTCTGCTCTAATTTGAAGGGAGAAGATCTGCATTGGTTCATGGAACTCGGTGGAGGCACCATCAATGATTGCGACCAAATGAAAACATCTTTCCTTCAAAAATATCAAGATTATTGCCGAACTAGAGAATTAAAATATGAAAATTTTCAAATGGTAGCCAAGCCTAGTGAGACTCTGGAAGAATACGTAGAATGTTTCCAATATAATCTGCAAAGGTCTCCTTATAAAAATCTGCCTGATAATCTTCTAAAAACCATGTTGATTAGAGGTATGAAAGACCAATGGGTAGAGACATTAAACATAATGGGTAAAGGTGACATTCATCAAGAAAGCTATAACAATATTATAGATTTGTGCATTAAGTGTTCCATGGGAAGTACAAGGCTGAAACCATTTAGATGTGATGCAAGCTCTATAGACAATAAAGCCTCAGGAGGAAGCATTACACGAAGCGAAATTGGCAATCTACTGGAGGATTTCAAGACTGATATCCTGGGGACCATGGAGACACAATTGGATGCCATGCAAGCTAAGCAAAAGCAAGCTATAGCAGAACAAAATTTTGCTATTTTATGCCCTCATTGCAGATAGAAGCACAGTCATAAAGAATTTCCCCTATATACGATACGAACATGCGCCATATGCACTAAAGAGCACACCACGGAAATCTGCCCATCACTCCCAAGATTGAAAGCAGTTTTCAAGGAAGTAGAAGAAGGAATGGAACCAGTATATTTGTTGAACCAGTGTCACCAATGGCAGGTGTGTCAGATAGGTTTGCCTACCGATCCATCTTCGTTTTTTCCCTCCTCGCAATATAATTATCAACAATATTCAAGGGAAGCATGGTAGAATCAGCCACCCTTTCTGTCACCTCAAGAATTTTTTATGCCACCATGGCCCAGTCAGTCAAATCCAAATAATAATTAGCCAAATTTCCCTTATCCACCACCATTCTGGAAAAACAACCATTATTCCTCCCAATGATCCCCTTCCACCTCACAAAATCAAAACTGGAAATCAAATTGGAAAAGATCTACGAACCAACCTATAGGGACAACTCCTCTATCTCAACCAACTTTACTAGCACCTTACACGTTGCAGTAGAATCCTCAATCTAATATACGATCGCAACTTCCACCTCAACCCAAACTAAATCCAAATAACAGACCAGTCCAGTCAATACAAATCATTGAGGGTATGGACCCTGAAGATGAGTTGAAAGAATGTAACGAGCTTAAGTTGAGATCTGGATGCATAATCACTCTAGATGAAGATAAAGATTTGCAACTGGAAAAATCGCACATAAATAAGCCTCTGACTGTAGATGATCAAGAAATAAAACAAGGGGAATACATAGTCAAACAAAAAATTCCTAAACAAATTGTAACCACTTCCCCCCCATTCCCAAAAATATTGTTGATACCACGCCCGATTGAATCTCCTGACTTTGATCTTCTGGGTGAACTTAAGAATATTTGTATAAAAATCCCTCTCCTCCAGGCTATCTAAGACATTCCAATAAATGGTAAAACTATCAAAGAGTTGTGTATAAAGAAGTTTGTGAGGAAAACAAAAACAACCCCTACTGTCCATGTTGTCGGGACTTTGTTTGATTTATTAGTAGGCAAAGAAACTCCTGTAAAGTATGAAGATCCTAGAAACCCAATTGTCACAGTCCAAATAAATGATTGTTCTTTTCCCAATTCTTTAGTCGACTTAGGGGCAGCCATTAATATTCTCACAACTACAACTTGCAACATTCTTGGTATCACAGCCTTGGAACCAAAAAAATACCTTACTAGAACTAGCTGACTGCTCAGTCATTAGACCAGAGGGAACATTACAAGATGTGATGGTCTCTGTTGACACTTGGGAATATCCAGCATATTTATTGATTATTAATCCTAAGAAATAGCTAGATGGACATCCCTTAATATTAGGAAGGCCTTGGCTAGCGATTTTTAATGCTTAAATCAGCTGCAGGATAGGAAGTATGACTATAACCAGGGGGAATGATGTGAAAAATTTATTTTTATACCCTCTTTCTCATCCAAGCTTGACTATCATGAAAACCAGGAAGAAACCTGCAAAATAGTTAACAAAAAATATTTGGCCACCATTGACTATGGTGGATGCCCTTCAATTTAAAAACCAAAGTGAAGACGATGCCATTAATAATTTTATCAATCATCCTACCACAGTATTAAGTTTGAAATGTCACATGATTAAAGCAGTCCTTGACAACGAAATTGAGGAAGATCCCCTGAGAGATATCAATGATCAAACAATACTAACAACCACTTTTTATAGTAGCAAACCTATCAAAATTGAGCCAGGGAAGATCCTGAACATAAGAGTAATCTAAGTAATGACGAACAACAGAAACTTATTCAAGTCCTTAGGAAAAATAAAGGGGCTTTCACTTGGGATTACTTAGATATGAAAGGGATTGACCCTCAACTATGCATGTATCATATCTACACTAAAAAGATGCAAAAACAAGTCGACAACCTCATCGTAGATTAAATCCTCACCTAAAAATATTGTTAAAGAAGAGCTTTAAAAACCATTAGATGTGAAGTTTATCTATCCTATATCTGATAGTAAATGGGTTTATCCATTAGTTGTGGTTCCCAAAAAGAATGGGAAATGGCGTATATGCATTGACTATAGAGAACTCAACAAAGCAATGGAAAAGGACCACTTCCCCTTTAATTTATTGATCAGGTCCAAGATACAGTGGCAGGGAAGAAATTTTTCTCTTTTCTGGATGGCTTTAGTGGCTACAACAAAATTCAGATTTCTCCTGAAGACCAGGATAAGACCACCTTTACCTGTCTGTGGGGAACATTCACCTACAGGGTATTTCCTTTTGGATTGTGTAACGCACCTACCACATTCCAAAGAGCCATACTCAGTGTTTTTTCAGACTTGATAAATGAAGGATTGGAAGTATACATGGATGATTTCACACCCTATGGAGAGGAATTTGAGTAAGCATTACAGACATTGGAAAAATTTCTGGAACAATGTATTTCTACCAGCCTATGTTTAAGTCACGAAAAGTGCCATATGATGATGA
This sequence comes from Pinus albicaulis, assembly GCA_034641835.2. Lineage (NCBI taxonomy): Eukaryota > Viridiplantae > Streptophyta > Pinopsida > Pinales > Pinaceae > Pinus > Pinus albicaulis. The sequence goes on along the minus strand of CM076580.1, from coordinate 20,209,713 downwards.
CAGAAGGCCTGATCTTGGGTCATTACATTTCAGTAGCTGGAATTCAGGTAGATCTGGAAAAAATATAGGTAATTATCTTATTGGCTACTCCCTGCACTCAAACAGAGGTATGTAGTTTTCTGGGATTTACTGGATATTATCGTAGATTTATCAAGAATTTTTCACAGCTTGCTGCAACATTATATGCCTTAACAGGAAATAGTGATTTCATCTGGACTGAAAAATGTGATACTGCCTTTACAGATTTAAAATGGCTAGTATCAATAGCACCAGTATTATGAGGTCCGAACTGGGATATACCATTCTAGATTTCATTAGATGCATCAAACACAGCCATTGGAGCAGTTCTTTGAAAATCAGAAGAAAAGAAACCCTACGCTATATATTACATTATCAAAACCTTGACCCTGATGAATTGAATTACACAATAATAGAGAAGGAGTTTTTAGCTTTTATTTATGCTATTAAAAAATTCAGACACTATATAATTGGATACCCTGTAATTCTATATATGGATCACTCTGCTATTAAATACTTAGCTAATAAACCCATTACGATTGGAAGAGTGATACGTTGGTTGCTACTTTTGCAGGAATTTGATGTAACTATAAGGGATCGACCAGGGAAGGAAAAACTTGTGGGAGATTTCCTCTCCCGAGTGCCAAGAACGGATGATGTAATATCAGTAGAGGATCAGTTTCTGTATGAACACCTATTTTGTGTAACCATGAAAACACATGGTACGTAGATGTGGTGAATTATTTAGCAGTGGGAAACCTACCTAAAAATTTGACACCCACAGAAAGGAAATCAATAGTACAATGCAGCACTCGGTTCTCCTAGATTGGAGGATACCTTTTTCACACAGGGGCTGATATGCACATCCGCAGGTGTATCAGGGAAGACAAAATTTATGATATCTTAAAAATATGCCATGATGGAACTTGCGGTGGAGATTTTGTAGACCACAGAACTGGACATAAAATTTTACAAATGGGCTACTACTGGCCCACGATTTTTAAAGATGCTAAGAAATCTGTTCAGGCCTGCGATAGTTGTCAAATGATGGGTCTCCCTAGCCAATCTGATGAGATGCCCCTGCATCCATAGCTGGTCATAGAACCTTTTGAGTGTTGGGCATTAGATTTTGTTGGGCCAATCAACCCATCATCCAACCAAAAATCATATATTGGTTGCAACACAATATGTAACTAAGTGGGTGGAAGTGGTAGCATTACCTAGAGCCACAAAAGAAACAGTGATAAAATTTATTTTCGAAAATTTTGTACGATATGGTTTACCCAGAGAAGTAATCACTGATGGAGGGTTGTAATTCATAGGCCACAAGATTGCTGCTACACTGAAAAATCATCATGTTATTCACAGAATCACCTCTCCATATCACCCACAAGCAAACGGGCAGGTAGAAAGCACCAACAAAGTAATTGAAGGTATTCTAATGAAGACAGTCTCATCACATATACGAGACTGGGCTACTTGACTACCAGAAGCCTTGTGGGCATATCGCACAACTTGGAGGAATACCACTGGATACTCCCCATATAAATTTCTATTTGGTAAGGAACCTATTTTTCCCATAGAGTTTGAGATACAAACACTAAGGACAGCCTAGGAAGTGGGACTGGATTTAACTGAAGTAGAGATTAATAGATTACAAAAAATAAATGAATTAGATGAAATTCGACTTTCGTCTCTGCAGCATACTGCACTCATTCAACAACAAAGATCCAAATGGCACAATTATATGATCAAGAAAAAGACATTTCATGAGGGCGACTGGGCACTTCTCTATGATTTGAGGTTTCAAGACTTCCCTGGCAAACTGCAGACTAGGTGGTTAGGTCCCTATGAAATAAAGGAAGTAAATGAAAATGGCACTATTACGTTAACCACCATTGATGGGTCTGATTGATCCTTTAAAGTAAATGGGCATTGGGTGCACCTCTACCAAAGACCGTTTACAAGAGAATCTTTTTGTCAATAGATATGCAAAGACTCCACCATGCAAGTTTTAGCTACAGAAGATAATCCTTCCGCATCCTCATCTTTGTATAAATTCATTTTTTTTTCTTATTTTTGTAAATAAGATTGTCGATTTAATTTGTCTTTTGCCTATTTTGTTGTTCCCTCTTCAGGAACAACACTTATTGGTTTTGTTGCTCCCCCTTCGAAGCAACACTTATTGGTTTTGTTGTTCCCTCTTCAGAACAACACTTTTTGGTTTTGTTGTTCCCTCTTCAGAACAACACTTTTTAATTTTGTTGTTCCCTCTTCGGAACAACACTTTTTGATTTTGTTGTTCCCTCTTTGGAACAACACTTTTTGATTTTGATGTTCCCTCTTCGGAACAACACTTTTTGGCTCTGTTGTTCCCTCTTTGGAACAACATTTTTTTATTTTGTTGTTCCCTCTCTGGAACAACACTTTTTGATTTTGTTGTTCCCTCTTTGGAACAACACTTATTGGTTTTGTTGTTCCCTCTTTGGAACAAAACTTATTGGTTTTGTTGTTCACTCTTCGGAACAACACTTTTTCATTTTTTTGTTCCCTCTTTGGAACAACACTTTTGGTTCTGTTGTTCCCTCTTCAGAAGAACACTTTTGGTTTTGTTATTCCTTCTTCAGAACAAAAATTTTTGGTCTTGTTGTTCCATCTTTGGAACACCACTCTCTTTTGTTTTTTCTTGTGTTTTTTTTGTGTTTTGAACAACACCCTTGTTATATATTTCCCAAATACTTCTAGTTCATTTTTTTCAGCTTCATTTGTTTTATTCCTTTTATGGCCTGCAGTACAGTACCTTCATGTAGACAAAGACTTATGGATTTTATTAAAGCAGGTGACTATTTTTTACATTATGATCTTTGACAAAGACAACTTCTTGATGATAGGCTTAAAACAATTGAAAGGGACACAATTATTTATATTTTACTTTACTATATTGATTTCTACTATATATGATACTGATTGATCATCTTTACAATGTTGGTTCTACTTTTCCTGGTTATAATTCTCTCTGTCTATTATCAATGGAATTATGGGTATAATTTTTCTTATTATTGACATGTTTCAACTTCTTACACCATCCCTACGCTTAAGGAGTATTGAGCCTCCCTCTATTTATCATAAAAATATGTAATGACAACTAATCTACAGATAGAGGATAGGGGGTCTCATTAAGAGCCAACCTACTATTTTCATAAGGATGTAGCAATGTTACATTCCCACTATGGAAACCACACCAGGGTTATGGTCCATTGAATGGCTAAAATATCTTTGGAACATGAGGTCTCATTCTGAGTCAGCCTGCTCACTTTTGCTACTTCCCAGTGAATGGCAGTGTGGTTATTTGGTTACCATGACAACACACTAGTCTCTTCTGTAACAACAACAATAAAAATTTCAATTATAAATTGAGGATCTTGGTTCACATAGGTTATAAAGCAACTCTGTCGAGGCTATGGATTCCTGTTGGTAGTAGAATCTCTGCTTATGGTAAGTGATGTTCTATTTCCACAATCAATAACTCTTATAATACCATCTTCCCATTTATCTTTATTTTCGAGAGATTATTTCCTCTAAATAATTCCCTACTTTGAACCTTTATGCATGCATTTATGTGTTTACTCAATCATATCATACACAGTCAGAATATCGTAAGCAGAGACTTCTTTTTTTTACATATTGATGTTCCCTTTCCTATCATTTAACTTAGCGTCAACTAAAGCTTATTGTCTCTTATCATTCATTATCATTATACACCATGCTTTTACTCTATCCATATTTCTTATTGTCCCATCGTTCATCTACGTACTCTGTCACATTTATGGCTGTACTCTTTATCCATACATCCTGCCACCGAAATAGTCATTTCCCGTCTAGTCGGTCGAAGGCGACCTCTCATTTTGGAGGGGGAGAGGACTTCTGTTATGCGTGTGCTATCACTATTTCATTAACTAACACGATATCCCATGATTATGTGGCATGTGAAAATTTAACAACATCAGCTATAATTAGTTGTTTCAACAATTTGTTGTTCTATCGCTCTAAGTATCGCTGTGCTGTTGTGCTTTAAAATACTGTTGTGATTTTCAAATTTGATGTTCTTTTCAGTATTTCTGTGCTTTCTAGTATTACTTTACTTTTCAGTATTTCCGTGCTTTTCAGCATTGCTGAATATTCCCATTACATTCATCCTTTGCAAAAGTAAGAAGAATTCAAACACTATGGGTGGTAAGACAGTGCGCCATGAGCTGTTAGTATTAGAAGTGTCTGACAAAGCAAGAGAAATTCTGATTCGAGCAGGATGGATATCCTATCTTACAACGTTTCATCCCTCAAATGAGGAAATCGATATTGAGTTTATATAGAATTTGCAGAATAGGGAATCCATGGTAAAAGGCAGAAGGATTACAGTTATAGACGCTATAATAGCTGAGGTAACTGGGCTACCGACAAAAGGCACCACATGGGGACAAAAACATGTATCGATACAAGACGCGGTGGAGACCTTCAAAGAAAAAGGTGAAAAACTGGTCAGGAAGAGAAAAGGATTTCAACCATTTTCTCTCATAGAACCATGGAGGGAATTAGCAAGCATCATCCAGAAATACATTACCTTTGATGGACGTCGTGATGTGGTAAGGCCATGAAAACTCAAAATCCTAGATGTTGTAAAGAAAAAACTTACTGTTAATTTTCCATCCCTTTTAAATTCATTATTGCATGATACTGTTGCTAGAACAAGATGGGCTAGGCACCTTGAAATGGTGATAAGTTAGTATGGACTGATTAGAATGATCATTAGTCATAGCCTAGTCCAACATGACTTGACTTGCGACAGTTTCATCACGGCTATAGAAATCATACAGAACCCTATAATTCAATATTCCACAATTGCGAAAGCAAGGTAGCAAAACCCTGTCTCAAAACGAAAAAGGATTGCCTGTCCCAGGGTTGAACCTCACAAATGCAGGAGGTCTACAAGAATCGATTAGCCCAAATAATGTCTGTAAATATACAGGATGAAAGCAATCAACATGCGCAGACATCCAACCCAGTTAGGGTAAGGGATTTTGAGTCTAAACAAGAAGAATCTGGTACAGGGGAAAAGCCAAAAGAAGAAGTTGTGGCAGAACTAGAACAAGAAGAAGAGCCCAAGGAAGAGGTTGAGCTAGAATCAGAACCCGAAGAACAAGAACAAGATTATGAATTGGAAGTTGAAGCTAGTCCACATTTTGAGGTAGGAATAGTCGAGTTCCTAGTGAATCTCGATGTATACATGCAACCTCGAAGGCTTTTTGGCCCTAGCAAAATGGAAACACAAGCCCCAGAGAATTCTAGGAACATAGAAACTCCTCCATCACAAGAGGTTGCGGACACAGAAATTGCACAGGAATCTAATAACCAGTCTGGTGATACAATTTTGTTAATCCAAGAGAACCCACAAAACTCTATAGATATAGACATTGGTCATGAATCTGACAATTAGTCAGGAAATACAATTACTTTGGAACACAGCCCTGAGGGCCAACAAGAAACCTTAGAAATAGTTGAGAAACCTGTTAAGGAAACAAATGCTCCTCGAAAGAACTTAGAAGCCAAAGAAAAACTTAAGAAGTTGCGACAACAATACCGGAACCTCCAAAAGACAGTTAAAAGGTTACGACGAAAAATAAAAAAATGGAAAACACAGATCACCACTCCTAAGGTGACTTTTGTAGCAACACAAACACTAAAATGAGAAAATAAATCAGTGGGGATTCAAACAGAACTCATTTCCACTAGAACAATTGCCACCCATATTGATTTGCATGAGAACATGGTGAATGTAGTTGTTCAAATGAAGGGTTGGTCCTCCCACAATAAGTAAATGCAAAATAAAAAGGTACTCTTTCATAGTATTGGCACCCAAACAGAGAAGAAATATAAGGATTCCTCGTTAAAGAAGGACCCTATTTCTTTAAAGCTCCAGGAATAATTAACACAAGCTCGGCTTTCTTTAGAACAACATGAGCAACAGACAGTCTCCCCACAAAAATACCAGGAATTACAGAAACAATTGAGAGTATTAGCTCTAGCAGAGAATGAGGCTTTTGATAAGGCTAGACAGGAAGAAGAAAAAATGAATAGAATGAAAGCTAAGCTAAATAGTGTCAGGAATCAATTGGATACCATTTGTTCATTATATTCAGATATATTTACTTGTTGATCTCCTACTACGAACTATGCATTTTTTTATTAGAACGATATTTATTGTTAAAAATACAAGCTGTTAGAGCTGGCAAGCCAACTGAGCTGAAGACGATGGAAGATTTTATAAATTGTTATAAGATGCATGGAGTAAAGGTCTGAAGGCTTCTTTGTGAATTTTATTTACATAATTTCATATTAGATAAAGAAATGGATGTGAATCCTAGCCCTTTTATTGGAGATGTTCAATTTCAGGCTTTTATTTCTTTTGCAGTCAACCAACTCAAGTGGTTGAAGGCTTATAATTCATTCCAAAGACAGGAACACAACTTGGATATTTGGGTAAGAAGTGAACCTACTCACCCTATTCAAGTGTTTGCTAAGAATAAATCACTAATGACACAAGAGGGCGTGACTAAGAGTTTAGGGCCCATACATAATGAAATTGTGCTGGAAGGAACAACATATTTCCTCTCCATTCAAGAAAGATCCCTAGTTGCATCCAAAATGAGATGGATGGTTTCAAGCAACAGTGTTAAATATAGAGAACCATTTAATTATGGAAATTTAAAATTTGTTGCCACATGGTTAATCCCACATGACCACTTTATCTTAAGAGGAGGACCTTATTGGGTGGGATGTCGCTATAGATGCCCCATTATTTGGTATCCTCCTGAAGGATATCATCCTGACTATGAGTTACCGGAAGGACAAGAAGCGGCAGCCTTTGCACACTTGGCACGACATCATGGTCTGAGGCCTATTATAGATAGACCTTCTCCAACCTACTCTTTAACTTCTTTGCCTCAGAATTATTTATTTTTCATGAGGACATGAGAAAAGGTAAGCGGGGGAGTATGTTGAGCCTTGCAATAGGTATGTATTTACTCTCAAATATTGTCCTTTTTCCTCTTGTTCATCCATTTTTGTGCTATAATATAATAATATCATGAATGGATTTTGATTAAAAATGAATGAAGTAGTATTGATATGGTTTAACCGTCCAAACTAATTCCCATTGCTTTTATGATGAAAATAATAGATAAAACAATCGTTTTTCCCAAAAATGAATAGTAGGATCTAATCGAGGGAAAAGAAGGTGCGGCCAAATCAGGAAACGAATCAGAGAGAATGATCAAATGTTTGAAATAATAATATGTTGTGAATCCCTCAAGATCCCCCGATCTTGAGGGATCACATTTTCCTTTTCTTTAGTTATAAAAGAATGAGAAGAATACGAAGACGAAGAGATGATATGATGACATAGGAGAAAGAGAAGAATGTAAATAAGACTGTATCATGTATTGTGTCGTGTATATTTCATTTGTGAATCATTTGATAATGAACAGAATGTTGTTTTGAAAGACATATTTTTATTGTAATTATTACGATGATAAATACATAGTTTGCATTGTTGTTCATTCGATTGTTCTGGAGTAATTAAGCAGTGTTCACTGGTGGCTAAGTGCCCGGTCTCTGGTGAATTTTTCTGCTATTCTTTGTGCTATACCTTTCCATTTACTGCAAGTATATTATGATTTTATACTTCACAGTGAATTTCTTTTGATGATTTAGATTTCTATATTTGTTCCTATACATACACATTTCCAATTTATTAGTTGTTTGTTAACATAATTTTTTTTTATTACTTAAAGCATAAACTGTTATTTCCACTAATTTCCTTGTGTTAGATAGTTTAGATCCAGCTGAAAGAGCTTGGTTAATGCTTCAGTGCTCTCAGTTCATTGAATTATTTGAATTAAAGGATGAATCACAGTTTTGTATTATAATGCATAGATGAATTACTTTCTTCAAAGCTTCAGATTTATGATTGCATCTATATTCAAAGATTGGATTTAGTATTACTCCTTGTATGAATAAGCTTGCACATACTTTATACACACTTGAGATAAGAGGACTTACCCTGGTTGATAATTAATGTGAGGCAATTAGGATTTTTTAAAGACACATTTTAGCACCCAATAGAATTCTCTCTCATCTTTTGTCATGGTATATTCTCCTTCATGAGACATGCTCACTAAAGAAATAGCCTGAACTTGAGTATGTTTTGGTGTTGAAAATTTTGATAACCTTTCCCTTCTTCCTCTTGAGTCAACTGCGAGGATTTCGACTAGCTTCCCTTCTCCTATTTTGTATTTTAAACTTGTAAGCATCACAGAAATTTGTAAAACATTAGATCCCTTGTTTCACAACAAACATAAATCTCTGATACCAGAATTAATATGGTTAAGGTATGTTAGTAATGTTCTTCTATTTCCTCTTTCATATTTTGAAACCAATGTTTTACATGTTCTTAAGGGTTCAAGTTCTCTTGCAAGTTATTGAGTGTCATGAGTGTTTTTTATGTTATTTTTATGAACAATTTAACATAAAAGAAATAATGAAAAAAGGAAAATAAAATTATAGTACATCACCATAGAATACATCAACACAAATATTTGATGAAGGAGTTGACCCCTCCTAGGCTACATCTCACTGGTCTAACTTCCATGGCTTGGGCCTCTATATTATGCTCAAATTTGCAAATGTTGTGTTTACAATTCTTTTTTGCTCCTGAAACCTACACCATTGAGTTCAGAATGCTCAAAAATGCTACCTTTGTCTCTTTCTCCTCATGATTTGGTAGAACATTGGCTGAGTTATAACCTCTACAAGTCTTCTCCATAATTTCCTCCCAAAATTTAGCTAACTACCACTACTTTGGGCTACCAAGCACCACAAATAGTAACTCTACCAGATTTAGCGAGACCACCAAGATAATAGAGATTAACTTAATTAAACAGAGTTAGCTCTAATTAAGCTCGATTAATCTTTAAACTATATTAGTGCTAACTCACTCGCATTAGGTGTTAATTAATTGAGAATGTGGTTTGAACTGTTCGCTTATGGATTAGCGCTAATAACACTGCTTAACTGTTAATTGATCGTGGATTAAGGTGTTAATGATGCTCTTAATGTTTATTACCTCCTGTGCTTTGCTTGTGGTTCAAGGTTTTGGTCATATGCTTTGGGGGCTAGCCCCATGGTGTTGCCTCCCTCTCCCCCTTTAGGTGAACTTCATTAAATTAAAATAGATGCGAAAAATTATATGGTTGAAATCCAAGTGGTAGGTGGACTAATAGCATGTGTTGTTGGCGGGGCACAGGTCTTGTGATTGACCCCTGGTCGGTATTTCCGGCTCATAACAATAATTTTTCTATACTGTGAGGAGGACACGTGGTGGCCCCAAGCTAAGCCACATGTCTCCTCCTCACTCACCCATTAAAACCTATAATAAAATGCCAACACACCACAATTTGAACCAATCCATAGCTGCCACTTGGTAGTATCCCATTAGCCAGAGGAAAATATTGACTAAACTTTGATTTTCCCAGTCAACATGCGACGTCAGCAGTAAAGGCTACTGAATGGGCTCCTTGTCTGCATTTGTTTGCCAGATTTTACCTGTTTATAAAAACAAACAGAAGGTGTTTATAGGAGCATATGGTGTTGGTTTCGCATGAAATTATTTGCATCAGATTTAGAACGAAGAGTATGACGTAGTCATTCAATTTTCGTATGATTATGATAACTTTGATATTTTAGCATAATTCTAAGCACCATATCAATCAACCTAGTAATGAGAGGGTGTGTACGTGAAATATTTTCAATTCATGTGTTATGCAACCAACTCGTAAAATATTGGGAATGATAGGTGGATACACTAGTATTATAGAGACCTAACATCTTGTAACCTTGTTTTTTTAATTGTTTTACAAAAGTAGTTCCAAAGAAAATGATAGAGATTGTGAAAGGCTAGAGAATTTTGCAGGAGAATGTTTAATTTTTTTTTGTAAGTATCCATAACAAAGGAGAATATATTTTCAGCCAAAATCCTATGGTTATTTTAAACTCAGAGTTACATTAGCAAGATATCCAAAAAGAATAAAAGTGTGATCATATATCTTAGTATTATCCACATACTAACAACTTCATAGTAGAAATCATGGTGATCTAGAATTACTATGTTACCCTTTTTAATATTAGGACCATAAATAAGCACGTTTTCTACCAAGATAGTTGTAAAGTCAATTAGATCTTGGATTTCTAACTTTTACGAAGATAACCAAGAATATTTTCCCTCTTTATAAAAGAGAAATTCAAAGGATCTACTAAATCTTGTGTTTATGTTTTTGTGTGTGTAGAAATACCAATTGCGTCTAATGTGACTCAGTGGGGCCACCTCATAGCCTTACTCAATTGCTTCATTATGGACTGTAGATGATAGAATATTTTGACAGATGATGAGATTACATAAAGGGGGAAAAGGTGGTGCTTCGTCATTTGGTGAAAAATGCTTGAATTTGGTTATTGGAGTAAGTTCAAGTTTAGGCATTAGGGGACTAGATGCAAGCACTCCTAGATCCCTTCAAAAGTACAGATCTTATCATTACAAGGTCTTATCATTACAAAGTCTCTCGATTCCATACTTCTATTTAAAATTATATTATATGAAGGTTATAACAAAAAATTTTTGTTGTACAAGTTTGGCTTATGAACCCCCAACTCAAAATTGGTCCATATAATAGTTTTAATTTTCCTGATGACATATAATCCTCCTTTAAAGCGACTCTTTTCTCGCTATAGGTCTCTGATGATTCCTTTGTTCATAATCTATATTTGTATTTTCATAGCCCTTCAGAAAATATAGTTTTAATGTTTGTATTCATAAGGTATTTGATGATGGCTTTGTTCATAATCTATATTTTTTCAAAATATAACCCTTCAAAAAATATAGTTTCCTTATTTGTATTCATAAAGGTTGTATTTTTAAGAAAATTATCAAGCCAAATAAAATTTTGTTAAAATTAAAAATCCACGATGTTATGTGACCTAAATGGATTTTTAGAACTTGATGATCCCAGATGTCATTTGATCATGGAAGATTTACCAACTCACAATTCATCATATTTAACCAATATTAACTTGGAAACTCTATAATTCTCTGAGTCACTAAGATTGTATACATATTCTTTCGGTAGGTTATTTTTTTCAAAGCTTCTACGATTGTATATTGTGTACATATGCTTTCAATAGGTTATTTTTTTTAGAGGCACTACTATTGTATATTGTGTTAGTGACAACATGCATCCAAGTTCCCCAAGCAATATCAATGGTTGTGGAAAATTGAGACTATTTCGACTTAATTATGTGCGAGGTGTATATGCGACTTTTCCCCCTTTCATTCAAAGTATAGTTGAATTTTAAAAAATATGTATTCTTTCAATCTCGTTTTCATTTTACATATTTTACTTCTCAGTATTCATTTTTTAAGGATTTCTTCAATTAGAATCAATTTGCATATTATACTATTTTTGAAATTGTAATTATGTTATTACGTTTTTCTCATAAGTTAATATTCGTATTTTTCTTGAGGCTTTGGAGTACTAGTCTTTTTAAATGCTTGCCTCTTGTATATTGTGACTAATCCTGAACTTCAAGAGTTAATAATGTCTATCTGGTTGAGATGTCAATATTCTTCATCTAGTAATTATGTCATCGATGACCAGTTTACTACGCATAAAGCTAATAGTGGCATTTTACTTTCCACTACCAATAATTACTTTATTTTTCTATGAACTTGCTTTTGGTTCTTCGTAGCTTGCCTATAAAATTTCCTTTGGTCTAGGTCTTGTTGTAAAGTTAATAAAACTCATTTAAAAAATGATGCTATCAACAAATTCTCTAATGATATTAGATTTTCATAATTGAATTATGTTTTGCTACTCACTTTTTGGAGTGTAGTAATTCTTGCGTTTTTAAATTTTTGGAAAAGTACTTCTATAAGTATTTTTAGAATTTTACGAAAAAGGAATTGAGGAGATGCGTAGTCTATACCATGCAAATTTTTTTCTTTTTATATGAGCTTAATCATATAGAAACTTGTAACATACATTGTCTTCATTAATATGGTGGTACGTATTGTCCCATTGTTTTTTTATTTATTTTTCTTGAGATGACACATTCTTTAAAGGGAGCTAGCTCAATGGAAGAGCACCTTCCTCTCAAGAAGGAGGTTGGTGGTTCGATTCCATCTTGCTCTAACCTAAATTAAATATTCACATTTTCTATATTTTTTTTAAATAGAATTTTTATTGTCTCTATGGACACAATAATTGGGATTAAAATGAAAAACTAAGATTATAGACATATTGTCTCTATATTGTATCTACAGAGACAACACATTTTTAATTGTAGTTATAGTCTCTTAAGAGACAAAAAGGAAGTGTCTTTTAAGAGATAATAATACTTGTGTTCTATGTTCTATTTATAATGATAATATTTTTCAGACAATAATTTAGAAACTCACTTAAAAACAATATTTGAGACAATTTACAATTTTTTTTTTGTCTCGAATTAAGAAAATTTACTCAAAAATAGTCTCAAATATTGTTTTAAAGCCCTCCTCTATGTAATAGTGTTACCAGCATATTAAAAATAAGCTATCACTAAAGATGCACTGAAAAAATTCATGACCAGGCCTGTGAGAAGTGGGGTTGAACATAAATATGTTGAGAAAGTAATACATGTTAAAGAATTAATCATTAGGTTAGTTTAGAATTAATTGAAGATTTAGTTAGTAATCGGTTTCTAGATTTAGTTTCTGACATAATTGTTTCTGACTTGTATAAATATATATCTCTCCTTCAATAAAAGTAATGCAGTGTCACTGTGCTCTCTGCAATTCTCTATTTTCTGCCTCTAAATCTGCCTCTAAAACTGGAGACGCTCCAGTTAGCTCTGAAAAAGTTGGAGGCCACTCCGACATTGGAGATTTCACTGAAAATCTTGCCGAATTAATTGAGTATTAATTAGAAAATAATCTCTGATTAACTGTGTGTTAACTGCAAATAAGCATGTTTAGTGGGAGCATTGAGGGATGGGCATCTGATGTGGTATTATGGGAGGAGGGTTTGCCCACAGGCTAGCCCCCTCCATTCTCACCATCAGATCCACACTGCTCTTTAAATATAAGTCAGGGGCCAAGCTTTAAAAATTTACATGGCTTGGCCTATTGGTAAAGTGCGGTAGTGGTTGGGGTGAGGTCACAGGGTCGAAACCCGACCTTCGCCCCTCCATACATTATTTTGCATCATAATAAAACATGCATTAATATGCACTATAACTTTGAAATATATTTCCAACCAAATAAACCTTTGTAATATGTGCTCATTGCATTGCAATATGTGTTCCATATAACATTTCCCACCATATGGTTAACTCTCCAATGATGTTTAACCCATAATTTCGACCACCATAAACATTAAACTCGGACCTTAGGTAAACAAATATGCCAGCATATAAAATTCAAACCTTAACCTTAGCATAAAAATTTAATCCAACCATTAAAATTCAAGCCTAACCTTGGAGAGGAGGTCCACTAGGGGGAGACATGGCGGTCCCTAGTTGGGCTGTCCTCCTAGATAAAAAAAAAATCGAATTAAACCTTAGGAGGATATTAGGAGGACATTGGAAAATTTCACCTTCTCAAACCAAATTGGTGAATTTTGTATTTACACTTGTCACGGTTCAATTGGGAAAAAACTGAATAATATTCCCTACATGATAATTGGGCTTCCATGTCATAAGCCTGTACTTGTTCTACAGTTTTTTTTTTTTTTAAATCGCGTGTTCTCAACGATGATCATCAGACTATAACTTCTTCATCCGAACTTGATTTTTGACGAAATGAGTTGCATTAGATTCCCGACAATGCATTGGTCGTTGTTGTTCTGGTTTGGTGAAATTCTGAGCACTTTGAATTTTGGACATTTTTTTTTCCCCTAATCCAGATTTTGATCAGACATTCATGAAGAAACCTACATGGAACAACCCCTTGTCTTTATCCAAAAATACTCTAGACTTATTTTTCACCTTAAGAAGTATCTCTATGGTCTGAAAAAAGCTGCTTGGGCTTGGTATGCCAAAATGGATAACTTTCTCTTAGATAATGGATTTTCTAGATGTCATTCCAACAACATTATCTACACCAAGAAAGTGGGATGTCCTTAATCATCCTTGTTCTTTATTTTTATGATCTTATCCTTACTAGTAGTTTACCCAACCATATAAACCATGTGAATTCTAGCCTCAAAAATAACTATGAAATGACAGACTTAGGACACTTGCATTATTTCGTTGGTCTTCAAGTCTTGTAATCCAAACAAGGTATTGCCCTTTCTTAGTCCAAGTATGCTTGTGATCTTCTACGCCACTTTTGCATGGAATAATGTAAGCCAACCCTTCTCCCTTTCATTCTGTTGCTAAGATTTTAGTCACTTGTACTTCTCCTAATGTTGATACTACCTTATAACATCAATTTGTTGGTAAAATTCTATATCTAACTCATAAATTTCCTGACCTTCCCTTTGGCGTTGGTATTGTTGCTCAGTTTATGAAACAACCTGATTAAAGTCAATTGAATGAAGCTAAAAGAATACTTCGATATGTTCAAGGTACAGTTTTGTTTGGGATTCATTATAGTGCAGGATCATCTCCATTGCTGGTTGGTTTCATTGATTTTGATTGGGTTGGTGAACCTCATGATCAAAAGTCTACTATAGGTTATGTATTAAATCTTGGTTTAGGACCTATTACATGGTCTTGTAAGAAAAGAAGTGTCATCTCTCTTTCTTCAAAAGAAATAGAGTATCGTGGTGCTATTTATGCCAACAAGGAAGCCATATGGATTCATCAGGTCCTGTCCAAACTTGGTCTTCATCAACAACATCGATCTACACTTTGGTGTGATAATCAGACTACAATTCAGTTATGAAAATATGCAGTTCAACATCAGTGTAGAAAACACATTGAGCTACACATGCACTTCATCATAAAGCTCATTCATGATCATGTTGTTGAAGTGCACTATTTTTCAATCAATGATCAAGTTGTTGATATCTTTATAAAGGCTCTCAGAGAAGGGAAGTTTACCAAACTTCGATCTATGCTTGGAGTTCAAGAAAGTTATCTCTAAGGGGAGATAGGCTCTAATTCCTTTGTCCTTCTCCTATTTTGTCACCTTTGTAAATCCTTCAATCCTATCCCAAGTTTTTCTTAAGGGGGGATGTTAGAATATTCCGACACATAGGAAATAGTTAAGTATAACTTGGTCAAGCGTAAAGTTAGGTAAAGTGTGTTTCTTTAGTATGTACTTTTGTAAGTTATATTTTGATGCTCACGATATGTATTGATCCCACGATTCATTCTCTCCTCGGTATTACCGAGACTTGATGTGTGGCTTAACACCTGATTGGTCCAAGATATCTATTGGTAGAGCATGGAGGATAATTTTTAAAGTGACCATTTGTGAGAGAAGCTTATCTAAATTTACTTTATTTACATTAATAAATTTCCTGAAGTGTCTGTGTTAGCTCAGGTTCTAGACTATTTCCCTGTTTTAGGGTTTTAACCACGTCCAATACTGGTGTAGTGATGTGTGATCTATTTTTGAGCGATGACCCTTGATTTTTTTATCTAAGTAACTTACCCTGTAACTTCCTACACTGGTAGATGAGTAGTGAATGTGCACATTGACGGAATTATGGACCCTAATACTATGATTGATCTTCGGCTTGAAATGAATGTGATGAATAGTGAAACCATGCTAAAATCGCAAACTCCAAGGGGCTCTATGGAAGACCACCATAGTGTTGCAACTTGAAGATAGATATATAGTAGCTCCCTAGGGAATTGTTGAATATTTTATGGTCTCCATTGACTCCTATGAGTATCTTACTGATTTATCAAATTGTCTCCTAATGGTTATCCTTTCATCATAGGAAGAAACTTGTTGGCCAATTTTGATGTCTACATTAGTTGTAGGGTTTGGAATATGACTATTAAGAATGGGAATTTTTCAAAAAAATTGGTATTGTATCCCCTTGCTCATCCTTCTATTTAACATGAATTACAGTTGTGGTTAGGATATGAGGAAGAGGATGAATTGTATCACATGAACGCCTACCTAGTTTTCACTCTAGATATTGTTATAGGAAGGGGAAAACCTGATGAAGATGACCTCATTGACCATATCTTACAGAACAAACCTCCCATTTCCATACCAATTGATGAGTTGGTGAAAGAATTTCGGAGTAGTCCTTTGACTAAATTATTCTTGGTCAACTCAATTCAAGAACATCCCAAGATTGTAGAGTTTGGCCAATCCATAACTATAAATATTAAACCCTCTCGCTTTGCCAAACATGAAGAAAAATTGTACAATATAGTGAGAAAACACCTAGATGAGTTTTCCGAGGATTATAAGGAAATGAAATGGGTGCATCCCTAGGTTTGTACTCATAATATTTAAATCAAAGAGGTGTTCAAACCTATGCGCCAACCTCAGAGGAGGATTAAACCAACTCCTACAAACATTTTGAGGGAAGAATTTAAAAATTTGATGGATTCATGGTTCATATACCCCATTTCAAATTGCGAGTGAGTCTCCCCTCTAGTTTTAGTCCCAAAGAAAAATGGAAAGTGGAGGATCTGTGTTGACTATAGAGAGCTTAACAAGGCAAAAAATAAAGACCATTTTCCCTTACCCTTCATTGACCATGTCCTATATTGTCTTGTAGGAAATAAATTATTTTCCTTCTTGGATGGATTTAGTGGATACAATCATATCAAAATCATCCCTGAAGAACAAGAAAATACCACATTTACATTCCATTTGGATACTTTTTCCTATGTATTTCTTCCATTTGGTATGCAGAATACCCCTACTACTTTTTAGAGGGAATTTTTAAGTATATTTTCTAAAACTTTTCATAACTCTATGAGGTATATATGGATAATTTCACTCCTTATGGGTGTGGCTTTCAGGAATCTTAGTCTAATATTGGAAAAGTATTGAAGAAATGTATTAAACTGAATCTCTCATTGAGCCTTAGAACTATGAATTCTTGATGAATGCAGGGACTATCCTTGGCAATTCCATATCCAAGGAAGGGATATAGATTGACCCAAACAAAATTTCCATCATCAAAGGGGTTGTTACACAACATTTTTTCACTATCCCTACAATCCCCAAATCGCACATTGGAGGGTCATTTATGTGACCAATAAGTAGTGTCGTGCCTTGCAAATACCTTCCTTGCATCCCTTTTGATGAAAAAAACATTCTTCTTGTTGACATTTCCCTAAGCAGAGCTGTGAAAATCCTTATTTTTGGCTTGGCATGAGTAGCCCGTTACATCCTCGTGCCAACCAGGAAATTTAACACCTAGCCCATGCCACTTGGTTCTCTATGCCAGTTAGACACCCGCGCCAAGATTTTTATGGAATGTTTTTTAAAAATAGAGGCAGAGGTTCCATTCCAACCACCTTGGGGATGAGTCATTGGGATTGGTTGAACTGAAACAACCACAAACTCCTTCCTTTATCTAGTAGTTTCCACCTCCCTTGGAACTCTCCTAAAGGATAGGACTCCCTCCCACCTTTGTAGGGATCCCAAACTCCTCTCTTCCCTCTATATAAGAAACTATCTCCTTTAGTAGAAGCTATTTGAATGTCTGAATAGCTAAACTAAGAGAATTATACTATAGCTAAGCTGCTAGAGGAGATAGAGTAAGAAAGATTGTGTTGAGAGAACTCGAGTCGATGACTTCTAAGAGAGCTTGAGTCTGAATTCTCCGACAGTTGAGACGCATTTCGTCTGAACCCCACTGGAGGAGATTGCGACGTTAAAGCATCGGTTGTACTCTTCATTCTACTCATTAATATACATGACTACTATTTCGTTCCACTTGTTAGGGTCCCGTGATTTGGCCGATTGGTAAGCCAAATGACGATGTAACATCAAACCAAGCTTTGGAGCCCGAGGACCTAGCCTTCCTGGACTCAGAGAGGGCTCTCTCTATAAATGTAAAATATGTCGGTGTGTTTACTTATGGTGTTCTGATATTAGGCTAGTTATGAAGTGAGTTTTTGATTTTTTGGGGTTTTTTAAGTTCGTGAGGGATAAAACTGATCAAAGACATAAAAAATGGATAACAAGAAGTCAGATCAATTGGGATATGGGGTCAAACAGGTCAAGGAAGCTATGAGATGATGATGTAAGGCTGTTGTAGGGCCGATTTGATTCATGGTAGAAGGGATCTCTGGGCAAAATGGATTAAATGGACAATAAGTTTGTGAAAGACAAGGGATTTCAAGTGTAACTAGTTTATAGCAGACATAAACATGTTATAGCAAGCCATTAATCATGCTAAATGCAACTATGAGCTAATTAAAACATAGAAATCAAACATTCCAGCCATACATAGAGGTATAAGACCCTCTAACTTCGGGAAATGGCTATCAGACTTTAGGGAAAACACATAAGACAAACTAACAACTCATAAACTACGCCGAAACGCCTAAACATAGTCTCTAAGTCATTGGGCACTTTGACAAACAAGATTTCATAGTTTTAGGCAAAGGGCTAGATCGGGACTAGGCCTCCTTGGTTCAACAAGATGATCAACAAATCAGTCAAAGAGAAAATTTTATGGACAGAACTATGGACAACTTATAGGTAGGCAGGGCACACCATACATCCTACTCAACATGCATAGAACTTGTAAATAAAACTAGCAAACATTATCCTTAGGTTACTAAAGAGCAGTTAAGAATTCTTTAGCATAACAAAGGAAGAAGAAAACATCAAGCTATGAAGAGTCAGGAATTTTGAGGTGCCTCCATGGGCATATCTCAAAACTAATCTCTACTGATCTATAGCAGCAAGAAGCATGGATTATGAATGAAAACTAGAAGACGAAAAACATAGCAAGAAAAACTATACCATTCTACCATGTCATGGAATCCATCACCAATCCTTCATCACTCCTCAAAAGCATCCAAGAGGCAGTCCAAAAATCATAACACAAGTGTATTCATCAAAGCTCATATGACCAATGTATTAATTCTTCTCTCAAGTTCAGCCTCCTTTTTGTACTTGATGGCCCTTGCCTCATGAATGGCTGCATGAAATTTCATTTGTTGCAACTAGCTATCCCATTGGCCAAGTCAAAATATCTAAACTTGTCCTTGAGGCTTTGCAAAGCCCAAGGCACAAAATATCCCATAAAATATCTAAAAAACTGCTAAAAACGGAAATTATATTGACTTTACATCATTTCCCAAGTATAAAAATAACTTAACGCACATTTGGGAAAAGCAGATTTTTGAGGTTCAAAAATTACAAAAATACTTCATATTTATGCCTGAAAAAGGTCCCCTGACTTGCTGGATGCAATAGGCAGCCTTCCCGATGTCAAAATGAGGCTCATGATGGCTCGTTGGAAAGCTCTCTATGTCTACTTTCCAGCCCAACTAAAACAATCTACATCTGAGGCCCGGAAGTCATCCAAAACTGTACCTGTGTGCAAAAACCCAGAAAATAGCAGACTGCTGATATGGCGGGGAGAATGTGCAAAAAGAGGGCATTTTTCGCCAATTTGAGGGGGCGAATGATCTCCAAATGCTCTGAAAATCGCTGGAGACCTGCTCATGGAATTATGGCATCCATCGGTATCATCCTCCTCCCTTGAAAACTCATCAAACTGAAATGGCGAATTTATGAGTTTTCGGCCAAAAACCCAAAAAATGCCAAAAAACAAAAAGTTGCCGAAATAGGCCCAAAATTGGCATGCATGACCCTCAAGGGTCCATAGCAACATGCTCCGAAGCTGAGGCCAAAATATCAAGGGCTGATATGCTTTTCCCTTCTTTCCGTGCTAGGCGCTTCCCCTTTACCTTCTTCAATTTCTCTTGTGCTGCCTTTAGTTTGCGCCGAGCAAACTGATTCAGCTTTTGGAAGTGGTGTGTCCTCTTCCTCTGCAGCTCTAAATCTCTATTCGCCCTCTCAAGCTTCATTTCCAAATGTTTGTTAGCTCTTTCAAGCCAAGCCTCTTTGTTTTCTTCAATTTCCTGCTCAAGGAGTGCAGTGAGAGGAAAGGCTTGGAGCTGGGCTTGCTCTTCTGCTCTCTGCTTTTCCAAGGCTCTTCTAAGCCCGATGGTCCTAGGCCTCTTCCACCTAGGCTGGTCTTCCTCCTCTTCATCATCAAACTCACCAATGAGCTCTTCAATTCTTGCTTGCGCCTTTTCTGCCTCTTTCTTATACTTAATCGCCCGTGCCTCATGAACAGTTGTGTGCACATTCATTTGTTTGTTTTCAATCTCCAAGAAATGATTGAAATTCCTTGCCCTTTGAAGATCTTGCTCTAATGCATCAATTTGCCCTTCCTTATGGATTAAGATATTTTCAAGAAGGCGGGCCTCATTGTCACTATCATCGCTTTGGATAGGGATAATAGCTAATTCACCTCCATGCTTTGTACTTTCTCCAACTTTACTTTTGCCTTTGAAAGCCAATCTGGCGCTTTTCCTCCTTGGCATGCTAGAAGGTGTCTTTTTGGGCAATTTCCTCTTGCTAGGAACAATATTTGTCACTGTTAAGGTGGCAGCCTTAGCTTGCTGTTCTTCATCAATGTCTTGTCCAATTTGTGGCTCAAGAGGTGTTTCAATTTCCTGCCCAACTTGCTGTTCTTCATCTTGCACTTGTTGCTGTTCCTCATCATCTAACTGCTGTTCATCAATGTGTACCTGTTGCTGTTCATCTTGGGCCTGCTGTCCTTCACTTTCTATTTGCTGATGTCCCTCAACATCCATCTGCTGCTGTCCCTCATCCCTTCCTTCTTGCTGCTTTTCCTCATCCCTTCCTTCTTGCTGCTTTTCACTGCCCTCTCCTTCCCCCTGTTGACTTGGCTGTCCAGTAGTCATTCTGAGCCTTCTAGGTGTAGGCCTACTAGACAGAGGCACTGGGCGATGGATAGGCTGAGTAGGAGAAATATGGGCAGGAGGAATAGTGGCAAAATCTGGATGGCTGATGAATAAATCCCATGAAACCTCTTTCTTCTCCAGCTGGTATAGGAAGATAATCTTGATCAAAGAATGATGAAAAAGAGAAGGGATTTTCTGAGGTGGGGCCTTCTTTTGGACAGTGGATGCCATTTTCTCTATGCTTTTGAACAAAATGTGAGGGAGGTTTAGTTGCCTGCTTCTAGTAAAGTGCATCAATAAACGGACATGATAGGCATAAATTCGATCAAACCTCCCTTCACAAGTAAAATATTTCATTATGGATTTCATAAGCGGAGCATAACTGTCAAGGAGATATGAAAAAGGGAAAATAGCAGTGACAGCCTCTCTATGTTCAGGCTTGATGAAAGGTTTGTAATCCTCTAAATCAAGATGAGCTTGTTTAAACCATTTTTCGCCATGATACGGGATCTTGGTGGCCTTGGACACATACCTTGGAGAAATTTTGAAATCAAGATCCGCCACTTGAAAGTGTTTTTCTTTGAATCTCAGGGCGCACAAGTGTGTTAATGGCGAAAAAATCTTGACTTCTTCTATCTTTTGGCAGAAATCAAGGCAGCCTACTTCATGGAAGTTGAAAAGTACAGATGGATGAGCATTAATATCTTCTGTAGAGATGGGCTCATATCTCTTATGTGGACCACTCCTGCTGTCTTGCCTTGGAGGCATTTTAACCTGAATATGCTTTGGAAAAGACAAACTGCCCTCACTGTGTGTAAAAATGCCCTGTTGGAAACAAACTGTGTCACTATGCTGCTTGGACAGATAGACAATGTGAGGTGGATGGTTTGCAACAAGTGTCTTTGTAATACACAACCTCCTGTTTTCTTAAGAAGAAGTCTTGTTTCACCTTTAGAATATCTTTGTCAGCAGATTTCTCTATAGGAAATAACACAGTGAAGAGAAGAGCAAACTGCTGTGTAAATTTCCTGTATACAGTATTGAAAAAATCACTTTTCCTTGTGGATAAGTTAGAGGCCAATCAACACACCTGTATTTGTGTCTCCAAGACAAAACTCAATCATTAAAACCCTGTTCTTCAGAAATGGTCTTCCACTTTGAAAATATCACATTCAACAATTCTTCAAAATGATATAATATGGTGAAAAGGAGGGCAGACTGCCAGAAGGAGTTTGCTGTGAGAAAGTGCTAAAATCACCCTGTTCCTGAAACTTTTAGATGTCAGCCAATACACCTTACTCATTGCTCAAGGAGAATTTCAGTCATTTACAACTCTGCCCTGTATAAGTGTGCCAAATTTCCACTGATCTTGCATCTATTGCAAACCACCATAAATATGTCTAGACAGTCAATACACAGGGCTGGAACAAAAATGACAGAGTTTTAGAAGACTACAAAGTTTTTGGCAGAAACTATGTGAGTTTTCTTTTTCAAAACAAATATGTCAAAAACCCCTTTTACTAAGTGCACTTCACTGTTTTAATAATGTGGCAATGTCTTGAGGACAGTGTGAAAATTTTCTCTTTAGACCTAAACCCTATCTCTCTATAACAAGATCTTTTTCTGCAGCTTCAAACTATAAATTTCTGCCTGACCAAGAAACTTTTCTCTTACTAAACTTCACTGTTTCTTTATGTATGTCACTTCATTTAAACAAAAACATGCTCACGAAGTTAACCTTGGTGGGTTTATTCAGTCAACTTTACAGTTTGAGTAGAGGTAATAGGGTTTTAAAGCTCCAGAAGTTTGAACAAAGGCTGTAGGAGTTTGTTCTTCAGAAAGTAATCAGGGCTTCTTTCAATATGGAAATATCAGTTTTTTGGAGGAATATCTTCATGCCCTCTGGAAAACCATTTGAAAACGATCCTTTGAAGAATAGAAAACAGTCACGGATTTATCACCTTGGAAAATTTCGAAGATTTCAAAGGCAAATTTCAAAATACCTCTTTGAAATCGTTGGAAGATCCTTGGAGAGGCTTGGAGTAGCGCCGGAGGTCCTCCAATTTGTGCGCGGTACTCTTTAATGTCAGCACAGCGTGCAAAATTACACCCGGGTGGCCTTGCTCTGACGTCTGCCGGTGAGCGCCCGGCGCCCGCACAGCGGCCGCGCAACCGTACAGCGCGTCGCGCCAACATTGACCGCGCGTTGAAAAAGTTCGCCAGCGCGTCGCGCGAGCTCTGTGCGCGTCGCTTCGGGCCTTTAATCAATGCGAAAACCGTAAATCGACCGTAAATTTGTTTTTTCGATGCCGAGGGCGGCGTGGAACTTTGTTTGAGCTTGAGAATGATAAAATTACCTTCGACTTTCATCCTTATGTCATTTCAAATTCCCCAACGGTCATTTGGTCTTTAAAGGTAAAGTGACAATTTGTTAGGCTTTTTTGCAGGGTTTCACAGTCTTTTCGACACTTCAACATCGAACTTGAAACTCTGAAAAATAACTCCGTATCTTCACAATTTCTGCCACTGTTTGTAACGATGCTTGTGATATTTATGAGGCAAAGTAACCCTTCTTTAATACTGTCAAGATAATGCTTAAACATTGTTTTGTTTCTGAAGGACAGGGTTTTGTAAACCTGTTTTGACAGTCTCAGTTTTTTTAAACAGCTGTCTCAACCTTTTCTCTAATGCAGGTGTCCAGATTGCTGACCTAATTTGGATTTGATTGTGGTTTTTTATTTCAGGAAGGCGCCCCTTTTTTTCGAAAATAGTTTCCTGCTTGTAGGTACATTACCTATGATGTATCTGTCTTTTTGAATGATGAGAAAGATGCATTTGTTTCAAACTCCCAAAACTGACAATCTATCAAACCACTTCTTTGTCCATTTATAACATTGTATACCTATTCACCATGTCCATCCTGGGAGCTAAACCTGAAGAGCCTCTCATTACTTGTGATGTGTATTCTGAAAGGAGGAAATCATGAAGCAGGATGAACAGGTCTCTTGGAAACAATTATCATTTTTCTTTGACCAGTGCATTGACCTTTTGTAATGGAACCATTCTATAGCTCAACTTTGTCCACTGTTTTACCTTCTTGGTGATAATCTAAAGAAAATCACTCAGAATGTGTCAAAGAGCATTTTGAAAAACCCTGGCAACTGTTTTGTCATTTAATAGGAGATGGCCTATGTTCTTCCAATTTGTTTGATAATTGCTGCTTCCAGGTGATTTATAAGCTTCTCCCTGGACTGTAAGCGCCATCTTTTGGTTGCATGCTTTCACACTATATTTCTCTGTTTACTCAAAAGGAGCTCTCTTAGACTTCTGGGCAGGTGACAGTGGGGTGTTGTTTAACCCTTTCCTTTAAAGAAACTGTTCCTTTTTGGTATCAATGCATGCATATTCATATTGTTTCCTGTCTATCATGATGTATTTCTTGAAAGACATTTTCATTTGAATAGGAAAACCAATACTTTTAAATCATAAACCCTAACTTTTACCTGTGCAATGACTTCTATTTACTTTCTTTGTATCCTTCCACTGCACTTTAGATCAATCAGTTTTCAACAACATGCAATGCTTTGGCCATCTGCTCATAAATGGAGGAGGCGCTTCACTGAGCAAAGTATCTGAAGATTATTTGATAATGCTGCATGACAAGGATTTGCTTGGATTATGATGATAGGCAATCAACTTAAAAAACATCAACACTGGCACCTCTGTTTGCAACTACCACTATGCTTCGGAAAAACCTTAGTCAAAGTATCCCTGTCCCACTGTACTGCTCTAAGGGAAACTGAGATGTCATCATTTGTTTTGGTCATCTCATGACAAATTGTTTGAAGGATAGTCTCTGTGACTATGGAGGTCAGTATCTTTTGAAAAACAAAACACCTTTCCTTCTGCCTGTGTAATGACATGTTTGGTCAACACCTCTTTAGTTTGATCTGGTGGGCAAGCAGGCTGCTTATGATTGGAATTTTTACTAACGACATGCCTTTCTAAATTTTAACAATTGATATGAGTTGAAAACTTCAAATGACCTCCTTTATCAGACCAAACTCTGTTTTCCTTTGAACTTGCATACTGCAGACTCTATTCTGTGTTATGATCATCATTCACACTCAAAAAAACCTGGAGTCTCTGTTTCACTTGTTCAGTAAAAGGAAAACCTAGACTTTTGCAACCTTTAAAGTCAATACTGGCCAGCGCCCTCTGCTTGTGGATGAAGGAGGCGCCCTAACCCTCTGCTTGTAAATGAAGGAGGTTCTGGGCCATGACAATTTTCCAGTTTGCTATGACAGTGGTGTCTTTCTGTGATTTCATGCTGGAAAGAGATGTAAGGTCTGGATGAGTAGTTTTCTGTTTTGCAGACATATCTCAGGCTCAGGTTACATTTAGAAGCAGCTGTTCCTCTAACTGTAGATTCAAGCACTTACTCCTGAGATGAAATTATATTTCCTGTTTTTTTTTTTTTGCAGAATCCATAAAACACTGTGAAACACCTAATAGTCAGCTTGAAATTGAGGTTTATGCAGTGCTGAGACCTAGGGATATGAGTGGCGCGACTTAGAGCTGTTTGTCAATTTCATTTGCAGAGTGGGAGGTCAGTCATGGTTGGTCTGTAGCAGATGGAGGCTTTTTGGCTTTTTGATGATTGCCAAGGGTGAAATGCCTTAAAGCGCCACTTCCTAACATAGGGGATACTTTTGCAACAGACTTGGATTTTTCCTTTTGGAGTTGATGGACAGACCAATAGGGCTGAAGCTAGATAGGATAGTGATAATGAGGTTTTTATTTTGACATGGGCGGACTGAAAGGTAGAAGGGCGAAAAAAGTTTTATGAGGGTTTTTTAGATGACATATTGACATAAGGAAATCAGTTTCTAGAAAACTCAGCTGTGGATATAGTCATCAGTAACATGTAAAAAAAATACTGATGGCTAACAGTGGCTCCATTTGGGGAGGGCGGCTCCTCATCAGGAGGTATATAGAATTCAGATCTTTGGCTTATGAAGACCAGTGCCTTATCCATTGGCGCAAAATTTACCCTTCTTTTGATGTTATTTCTGAAAAGTGACAGCATGGTTAACATCAATGATACTTCTACCTACCCCACTATCTTTCCTAACATTTTTTCTTCTCTTCGGCGCATTTGAACTAGCAGCCTTTTGACAATGCATATTTTTCTTTTTGCAAAATGAACCTATCTATTTCTACTCTTATATCTGCCGGGAGTTCAGATTAAGCTGATGAACTCCTTCATTTCTCTACCTAAAACTAGATCGACTGTCAAGATTAAGCATTTTGACAGGATTTCATTCTCTAATCTACAACATGAAATTGAAAAAATGATCAAATCAGGATTAGGCAGTCTGATTTGTCATGCATTTGCGGCATAAAAGACAAGCTGCACACAAATGTTATTCTGAAAAAAAAGGAAAATAGACAAGCGGGGCTAAGATGTACAATGTGTTTTTCATCCCTCGCTTTCTCTCTTTGGTTCTGTTTTAGGCATGTGGAACCAGAATCTCTCCCTAATCTAAGCTCTGTGATAAGTCAATCTTACACAATGTTGACTATCTTGGCACTCACTAACTTATCAGCAAATAAATTTAAACATGCTCAGCTATGATTAGGCTAGATAGCTGAACAAGACATTGAAGTACTAGTAGCGGCATTTAGGCTTGCTCACTTTCCGAAGGACTATTTTTTGAAACATGGGGCCTTTGTCCTATCTTCACTTGCCCTCTTTTCCCTTTTTACTGTTTTTGACTTTCCTATCTTTTACTGTTTTTGATTTTTCTATCTTTTCAATATTTCAAACAATGGTATGTACAATGAATGCAAGTGTCCCAAACTCAAAAATCTTGGAAATGATGGAATTTAAGCATCTTATCCTCGTAAGGATCTCCTCTCACCCTTGGCCCACTTAACTCCTGAAAAGAAAAATTTGGGAAATTTTCTCTCTCTAACATGACATAGGGATTCATGCAAGAATCTCTAAACAGCCCAGTATCTTTCCTTTGTACCTCTATGAATATCTGATTTCCACTCCTTTCCTTACTGTATGCTTTCCTTAAGTAATGCATGTATTCTTGGTCATTCTTAAAATAGATAATGACATCATCAAGGTATGCACAGATGCAGAAATTTAAAACTGGGAACATGGCTTTCATGAACAGATTTCCGACATTGGGTGGTTTTGCAATTTTGAACTTGAAATCAGATCTACCTCCCGCAAACTTGAAAAAATCTTTAAGCTGTCTACTTTGCAAGGGAATCTTATGACCATGACCTGAAACATCATCTTGCAAACATACACGATTAAAAGCATTTTTAATTGGTAAATCATGGTTTTGAGTAGAAAAAACATAATCTCTGTTATAGGGATATGCAGTATTATTCCTAAAATCAAAGCAGACTCTATGACCAACTGTTTTATCCCTGATTATTTCATTTTGTTTCAGATTGTTCTGTTTTCTCTTGTCAAAACTGTTCTTTGAGGGGAAGGTAGTGACACAGTAATTTCCCTTGCTTTTTCTGTAGAAATTGGTAGTCTGCATGAGATTTTTTATTTTGGATTTTCTAAGTTCTTCATGAAAGGACAGAATATGAGCTAATTTCAGTAGTTCAGATATGCTAGGATTGCAACTATCATTCTTGCTCACGAGAAATTTATCTGGCCTTTTCTCAAGATTTTGAGCTGCTGAGGTTATAGTTAAAGCTTCATTCGTAGTAGGAGGGTCACATGATGGTAAATCTTTGAGGTATGGCAGAAACATTGAACTCCCTTGCTCTTGGGTTCCAAACAGGTTTATAATGTGTAGGTCTTCTAAAGCCTTTACCCGGAAGAAGTTTCCACAAGTTACTGTTGGTGTTTGACTAAAACTAGAGCAATTTGCTTGATAGTACATCAGGGTTTGTGCTTCTTGCTCTAATCCTACCTTGGGAAGGGAAAGCTTACTCTCGTCAAGACACATCTGTTCATGATCATGGTAGTTTTGAGTGTCTAGTTCGTCATAAGGCACCAGGGACAACTGATGTGGTGGATCTAATTCTATATCAGTTTCCTCTGACTCTTCCTTGATGTCTTCATCAATATGCATAATGAAAGAGTTCAGGTCGGAACGCAAGGAACACATCGGGATGTTGTCTGGCCTATCTCGACTGCTAATCATGTATTTCATGTGTGATTCTCGGTAGAGTATTCTGGTCTGGCCAAACACAGGAATGGTAGCATATGACATGTCCAGTTGAATATTCTCTTGGAGTTTGGCTCCCCAAGATCTGAATAGAAGCATCCCGTACTTGGGAGGAATGTCTGCCACCACTATATCCATGATTAGATGTTTCGCGGGTATTTGGGCCAGACTAAAACAAAGGTCTTTGATCAAACCCAGGCATTGGACTCTACTTGAATCAAATGAATACAAGTCTTTGTATGGTCTTATGATTTCCAGGCCTAGTCTTTCCATTACTACCTTAGGCATAAGATTATGCGAGGCGCCGGAGTCTAGCATAGCATTGTGGAGGATTTGGTCGTGGATGTTTAGGCTAATGTAAAATGGAAGAGTAGCTCCCTCTTGGAATTTTCCCTCTATCTTTGGACCAAACAAAACTTCAGGAGTGTCATCAGCTAGATTAACAGTGTTTGCATCATTCTCTAGATTTAAGACTTTTAGTACTTGGGATTTATAAGAGTTTTGGGCAATGAGTTTAGTAAGAGGCATGGTGATCTTGATCTTGGCGATTTCGCCTTCAAAACTAAAAGGTAACTGAAGTTTAGATGTGTTTGTTTCAGCTTTTTCAGCCATGACCCTGTCTATGCTCTGAGTTTGTTGACCTTGTTTAGGGATTTTGTTTGCCATAGTTGTTTCGGTGACTTTTGTAGAAGTACCAGGAGTATCTGAAAGAGGGCTAGTTTGGGTAGCTTTGGCTTTGCTTTGGTCAGTTTTCTCAACCTTAATTTTGTCACTGCTTGATGTTTTCTTGAGGATGGTATCTGGAGCTTTAGCAGTATCTGAGTTACCTTTCTTGGAACTATCTTGGTTTCTTTTGCTTCTAAGGTCATACTGCCTGTGGGCTTCTATAATGGCATTCTGAAAATCTATGGCAGGGTCATCGAGATCTTCATAGTTGGTCTCATCTTGATTAGGAGAAAAGAACGCTTGTTCTTCTTCTGTGAGGTATACCTCACTCTCATTATCAGATCCTATGAGGTTTAAATGATGTTCGTCAAGAGGTTCAGAGTCCCTATCATCTTCTTCCACATAGTTTTCATTGAATGGTGGCCTGATCTGTTGGTCATTTTCCCTTGGTCTGTTTTGGGGCTGCTCCCTCCTAAAGTTTTGGTTTCGGTTTCTGTTTGGAGGGTTTGGCTGGTTGTCCCTAATAGGAGCCTTTTCATTTATCTTTTCCCACATTTTAGCCATGGATTTGACTAAGTCATCTATTCTGGGATCTAGGGAAGGTGATGAAGTGGAGACCTCATCTCTATATGTGACCTTTCTTTCTGATCTAGTTCTAGCTCTTTTTTCAGCTAAATTGGCATATGCTTTTATGGCTATTTGTTGCATTTCCTCTAAAGTAGGGGGATCCTTGTCTCTTAGATGATAAGTCATATCAGGATCAAACCCCTCGGGGAATTTTGCCAAGGCTAAACCAAGTGGGGGTTTGAAATGAGGTGGGAGGGAGTTATATACACTGTTGAACCTAGTACAGTAAGCTTGGACACTTTCCCCATTTTCCCGTTTTAGGTTGTTATATTCTGACAGGATTTGAATGGGTTTCTTCGGATTTCCCACCTATTTCTGAAGATTTGATGTAGTTCTTGGATATCATGGATACTGTTTGGAGCCAAGCTTTTGAACCATGCTTTGGGTTCACCACCAAGACTTTGGGCAAATATTCTCATTCTGACAGTCTCGTCTTGTACCTCTAGGTATTCATAAGCATTAGTCATCCTACTTATATGCTGTTGAGGTGTGGTGGTGTCTTCTCCGGTAAAGTGTGGGATCTTGTCTTGATATTTATTTGGGAGAGGAGCCAAGGGTGGTGGCAACACCAAAGGTGCGTACCAGGCTGCCATGACTGGAGCTAATGGATGATGTACAAGATGAGGACTAGTAGGCTGAAATGAAGTGGTTTGAACAGTGGTGGTTTGACCAGGTGTGGCGGATGAACTTGGACTAGTGATCTGGTTTTGAGCAGATCTGGGATGATAGGAGCCAAACCGATAGAGAAGCTGGAAATCAGGAGGAGTGGTGGGTGAAGCTTCTCTAATAGTACTATGTGGTGGGTCTAGGGGTTCAAGATCGTCAAAGTTTATCTTACTATATGATTTGCTTCTAGGAAGAGTTTGTGATGACTCTAATTCAAAAGGTGAATCTAGTAGGATAGTGCGATGTTTAGGTACAGATCTTGCTCTACGGATGGATCTACCAGTAGCTAGATGGTCAGTTTCGGAAGCTTGCCACAGAATCTTTTCTGGGTCATCTACTATGATAGGGGGATTTGGGTCTGGATGAGATCTGGTGTTGATTCTTCGTGAAGCCAGATTTTAGATCCAGAGTTTAGAGAGAATGGTAATGGTGAATGTTCTGGATGAGCGGTTTCTCTATAGTTCTACTAAGGCGAAGGATGGTCAAAAATAAAAGGGATGGATTAGTGGAGTCGCCAGGTGGAAATGGGTTGTTTTTTTGAAGATAGCTATGGTCCACCACCAGTAACTAATCTAAGAATGTTTTTGGATTTTCTGAGTTTTATGTGCAGCCTATGGTTTGTTAAAGTATCCTAGACTTGTTTCAACACTTTGCTAGGGTGATGAGAACAAAAAGAGCTTACTCTAAAAAATGAGTCTATGGACTGCTTGCTTGTTTATGGTACCTAAAGGACCAAAGAGTCTATAAGAGTTTGTTGGACTATTATGTACTCAGTGTCTTACCATCTCCCGCTATGTTAGTGAGCGATGGGATAGGTCTATCGGATAGTAGCCTATAGTTTGATAAAATAGTAAGGCCTACTAGAAGTTAGTGGAGTCGCCAGGTGGATTATCAGTTGTCTTGAGGTATATTTGTATAGTCCACCACCAATACTGTCAAAAACCAATCTAAGGGAGTGTTTTTGGGTTTTTTGAGTTTTTATGTAATCCTAAGGTTTGGAAGAGTGTCCTACAGCTGAGTCATCATTTTGCTAGGATGGTGAGACAACCAGATTCTACTCTTCTAAGTTTGACTGAGATCTAAGAGTTCCTAAGGGATACCTAGGATGTTTTGACTCAAAGTCCCACCATGATCTCCATTATGTTAGTGAGCGGTGGGATAAGTCAATCAGCTAGTAATCTCAAAAAGTCTCTAAAGATGAGGGAAACTAAGTTTTTTAATCACTCAGTGTCCCACCGTGATCGCCATTATGTTAGTGTGGCGATGAGGTGGCTAAATCGGATGGAATTCTAAAATTTAGCAAGGTAGTAAGGCCTACTGGAGGCTAGTGGAGTCGCCAGGTGGATTTTTAGTTGTTTTGAGGTATATTTGTATGGTCCACCACCAATACTATCAAAAACCAATCTAAGGGAGTTTTTGTGGTTTTTTCTAAGTTTTATGTGCAGCCTAGGATGTAAGAGTGTTATAAACCTGATTCATCACTTTGCTAAGATGGTGAAACAAAGAGTTTACACTAAATGATTCTAAAGGCTGATGGTCTGAGTTTAGGATTGAAGGACTAAAGAGTCTATAAGAGTTCGCTAGACTGTCATGTACTCAGTAGGTCCCACCGTGATCACCATTGTGTTAGGTTCCCGTGATTTGGCCGATTGGTGAGCCAAATGACGATGTAACATCAAACCAAGCTTTGGAGCCCAAGGACCTAGCCTTCCTGGACTCAGAGAGGGCTCTCTCTATAAATGTAAAAGATGTCGGTGTGTTTACTTATGGTGTTCTGATATTAGGCTAGTTATGAAGTGAGTTTTTGATTTTTTGGGGTTTTTTAAGTTCGTGAGGGATAAAACTGATCAAAGACATAAAAAATGGATAACAAGAAGTCAGATCAATTGGGCTATGGGGTCAAACAGGTCAAGGAAGCTATGAGATGATGATGTAAGGCTGCTGTAGGGCCGATTTGATTCACGGTAGAAGGGATCTCTGGGAAAAATGGATTAAATGGACAATAAGTTGGTGAAAGACAAGGGATTTCAAGTGTAACTAGTTTATAGCAGACATAAACATGTTATAGCAAGCCATTAATCATGCTAAGTGTAACTATGAGCTAATTAAAACATAGAAATCAAACATTCCAGCCATACATAGAGGTATAAGACCCTCTAACTTCGGGAAATGGCTATCAGACTTTGGGGAAAACACATAAGACAAACTAACAACTCATAAACTACGCCAGAATGCCTAAACATAGTCTCTAAGTCATTGGGCACTTTGACAAACAAGATTTCATAGTTTTAGGCAAAGGGCTAGATCGGGACTAGGCCTCCTTGGTTCAACAAGATGATCAACTAATCAGTCAAAGAGAAAGTTTTATGGAAAAAACTATGGATAGCTTATAGGTAGGCAGGGCACACCATACATCCTACTCAACATACATAGAACTTGTGAATAAAACTAGCAAACATTATCCTTTAGTTACTAAAGAGCAGTTAAGAATTCTTTAGCATAACTAAGGAAGAAGAAAACATCAAGCTATGAAGATTCAGGAATTTTGAGGTGCCTCCATGGGCATATCTAAAAACTAATCTCTACTGATCTATAGCAGCAAGAAGCATGGATTATGAATGAAAACTAGAAGACAAAAAACATAGTAAGAAAAACTATACCATTCTACCATGTCATGGAATCCATCACCAAACCTTCATCATTCCTCAAAAGCATCCAAGAGGCAGTCCAAAAATCATAACTCAAGTGTATTCTTCAAAGCTCATATGACCAATGTATTAATTCTTCTCTCAAGTTCAGCCCCTGATTTACAATGAGAACCATAGAATAAATAGGCTTTGAGGGAGGAAAACCTCATGGGGCAACTAGCTATCCCATTGGCCAAGTCAAAATATCTAAACTTGTCCTTGAGGCTTTGCAAAGCCCAAGGCACAAAATATCCCATAAAATATCTAAAAAACTACTAAAATCGGAAATTATATTGACTTTACATCATTTCCCAATGATAAAAATAGCTTAACACACATTTGGGAAAAGCAGATTTTTGGAGTTCAAAAATTACAAAAATACTTCATATTTATGCCTGAAAAAGGTCCCCTGACTTGCTGGATGCAATAGGCAGCCTTCCCGATGTCGAAATGAGGCTCATGAGGGCTTGCTGGAAAGCTCTCTGTGTCTACTTTCCGGTGCAACTGAAACCATCTCAATCCGAGGCCTGGAAGTCATCCAAAACTGTACCTGTGTGTAAAAAGCCAGGAAATAGCAGACTGCTGATATGGCGGGCAGAATGTGCAAAAAGAGGGTGTTTTTCGCCAATTTGAGGGGGCGAATGATCTCCAAATGCCCTGAAAATCGCTGGAGACCTGCTCATAGAATTATGGCATCTATCGGTGTCATCCTCCTCCCTTGACAATTCCTCAAACTGAAATGGCGAATTTATGAGTTTTCGACCAAAAGCCCAAAAAATGCCAAAAAAAAAAAAAGTTGTCGAAAAAGGCCCAAAATTGGCATGCATGACCCTCAAGGGTCCATAGCAACACGCTCCGAAGCTAAGGCCAAAATATCAAGGGCTGATATGCTTTTCCCTTCTTTCCGTGCTAGGCGCTTCCCCTTTACCTTCTTCAATTTCTCTTGTGCTGCCTTTAGTTTGCGCCGGGCAAACTGATTTAGCTTTTGGAAGTGGTGTGTCCTTTTCCTCTGCAGCTCTAAATCTCTATTTTCCCTCTCAAGCTTCATTTCCAAATGTTTGTTAGCTCTTTCAAGACAAGCCTCTTTGTTTTCCTCAATTTCCTGTTCAAGGAGTGCAGTGAGAGGAAAGGCTTGGAGCTGGGCTTGCTCTTCTGCTCTCTGCTTTTCCAAGGCTCTTTTAAGCCCGATGGTCCTAGGCCTCTTCCGCCTAGGCTGGTCTTCCTCCTCTTCATCATCAAACTCACCAATGAGCTCTTATATTCTTGCTTGCGCCTTGACTGCCTCTTTCTTATACTTAATCGCCCGTGCCTCATGAACAGCTGTGTGCACATTCATCTGTTTGATTTCAATCTCCAAAAAGTGGTTGAAATTTCTTGCCTTTTGAAGATCTTGCTCTAATGCCTCAATTTTCCCTTCCTTATGGATTAAGAGATTTTCAAGAAGGCGGGCCTCATTGTCACTATCATCGCTTTGGATAGGGATAATAGCTAATTCACCTCCATGCTTTGTACTTTCCCCAACTTTGCTTTTGCCTTTGAAAGCCAATCTGGCGCTTTTCCTCCTTGGCATGCTAGAAGGTGTCTTTTTGGGCAATCTCCTCTTGCTAGGAACAATCTTTGTCACTGTTAAGGTGGCAGCTTTAGCTTGTTGTTCTTCATCAATATTTTGTCCAATCTGTGGCTCAAGAGGTGTTTCAACCTCCTGCCTAACCTGCTGTCCCTCAACATCCATCTGTTGTTCATCAATTTGTACCTGTTGTTGTTCATCTTGGACCTGCTGTCCTTCACTTTCTATTTGCTCCTGTTCATCAATTTGTACCTGCTGCTGTTCATCTTGGACCTGTTGTCCTTCATCACCTATCTGCTGCTGTCCCTCAACATCCAACTGCTGCTGTCCCTCATCCTCTATCTGCTGATGTCCCTCATCCCTTTCTTCTTGCTGCTGTTCACTGCCCTCTCCTTCCCCCTGTTGACTTGGCTGTCCAGTAGTCATTCTGAGCCTTCTAGGTGTAGGCCTACTAGACAGAGGCACTGGGCGATGGACAGGCTGAGTAGGAGAAATATGGGCAGGAGGGACAGTGGCAAAATCTGGATGGCTGATGAATAAATCCCATGAAACCTCTTTCTTCTCCAGCTGGTATAGGAAGATAATCTTGATCAAAGAATGATGAAAAAGAGAAGGGATTTGCTGAGGTGGGGCCTTCTTTTGGACAGTGGATGCCATTTTTTCTATGCTTTTGAACAAAAAGTGAGGGAGGTTTAGTTGCCTGCTTCTAGTAAAGTGCATCAATAAACGGACATGATAGGCATAAATTCGATCAAACCTCCCTTCACAAGTGAAATATTTCATTATGGCTTTCATAAGCGGAGCATAACTGTCAAGGAGATATGAAAAAGGGAAAATAGCAGTGACAACCTCTCTATGTTCAGGCTTGATGAAAGGTTTGTAATCCTCTAAATCAAGATGAGCTTGCTTAAACCATTTTTCGCCATGATACGGGATCTTGGTGGCCTTGGACACATACCTTGGAGAAATTTTGAAATCAAGATCCGCCACTTGGAAGTGTTTTTCTTTGAATCTCAGGGTGCACAAGTGTGTTAATGGCGAAAAACTCTTGACTTCTTCTATCTTCTGGCAGAAATCAAGGCAGCCTACTTCATGGAAATTGAAAAGTACAGATGGATGAGCATTAATCTCTTCTGTAGAGATGGGCTCATATCTTTTATGTGGCCCGCTCCTGTGGTCTTGCTTTGGAGGCATTTTGACCTGAAATGCTTTGGAAAAGGCAAACTGCCCTCACTGTGTGTAAAAATGCCCTACTGGATTGAAACTGTGTCAATATGCTGCTTTGACAGAGAGACAATGTGAGGTGGATAGTTTGCAACAAGTGTCTTTGTAATACACAACCTCCTGTTCTCTTAAAACTAGCCTTCTACCTTTGAGTGTACCTCAGCCAGGCAAATTCCTCAATAGGACACCATCAGTAAAGATGAGACATGCTTCTGTGTAAATTTCCTGTGCACAGTATTGAAAAATCACTTTTCCTTGTGGATTTGTTAGAGGCTAATCAACACACCTGTATTTGGTCTCCAAGACAAATATTAATCATAAAAACCCTGCTCTTCGGAAATGGTCTTCCACTTTGAAAATATCACAGTCAAAAACTCTTCAATAGGGAATGATACAGTGAAAAAGAGGGGCAGACTGCCAGAAAGAGTTTGCTGTGAGAAAGTGCTAAAATCACCCTGTTCTTGAAGCCTTAGATGTCAACCAATAAACATGTATCTCTGCTTCAAGGTAGAATTTCAGTCATTTACAACTCTTCCTTGTATAAGTGTGCCAACAGTCCACTAATCTTGCATCTCTTGCAAACCACCATACATATGTTTAGACAGTCAATACACAGGACTGGAGAAAAAAATGACAGAGTTTAGAAGATTACAAAGCTTTTGGCATAAACTATGTGCGTTTTCTTTTTCAAAACAAATATGTCAAAACCCCTTTTTACTGAGTGTACTTCACTGTTTTAATAATGTGGCAATGTCTTGAGGACAGTGTGAAAAGTTTCTCTCTTTAGACCTAAACCCTGTCTCTCTATAACAAAGACTTCCTCTGTAGCTTCAAACTGTAAACTTCTGCCTGATCAAGAAACTTCTCTCCTACTAAACTTCACTGTTTCTTTATGTATGTCACTTTATTTAAACAAAAACATGCTCATGAAGTTTACCTTGGTGTGTTTATTTAATCAAATTTACAATTTTAGTAGAGGTAATAGGGTTTCTAAAGCTATAGAAGTTTGAACAAAGGATGTAGGAGTTTGCTCTTCAGAAAGTAATCAAGGCTTCTTTCACTTATGGAAATAGCAGTTCTTGGAGGAATATCTTTATGCCTTCTGGAAAACCATTTGAAAATGATCCTTTGAAGAACAGAGAACAGTCACAGATTTATCACCTTGGAAAATTTTGAAGGTTTCAAAGGCAAATTTCAAAATACCTCTTTGAAATCGTTGGAAGATCTTTGGAGAGGCTTGGAGTAGCACCGGAGGTCCTCCAATTTGTGCGCGGTACTTCGAATGTCGCACGGTAAAGTAAAATGGCACCCGGTGGCTCCGTCGGTCGCCCGTCGGGCTCCGCGCCCAGACAGCGCTGGCCACGCAATCGCATGTGCGCGTCACGCCAACACCGACCGCGTGTTGAAAAAGTTCGCCAGCGCTGTCACGCGAAGTTTCTGTAGCGCGTCGCGCGAGTTTCCGTGCGTGTCGCTGCCTTTAATCGTTGCTAAACTTAAATCGACTCGTAAATTTGTTTTTTCGATGCTGAGGGCGGCACAGAGCTCTTGTTTGCAGTTTGAAAATGATAAAATCACCCTCGACCTCACTCCTTAATATGTCACTTTAATTTCTTCAACGGTCACTTTGTTTTTAAATGTAAAGGGGAATTTTGGTTTGGCTTTTTTGCAAATTTTTCACAGTCTTTTCGACACTTCAACATCAAACTTGAAACTCTGAAAAATAACTCCGTATCTTCACAATTTCTGCCACTGTTTCTAACGATGCTAGTGATATTTATGAGGCAAAGTAACCCTTCTTTAATACTGTCAAGAGAATCCCTGAGTTCTGACTTGTTTCCGAGAGGATAGGGTTTTGTAAACCTGTTTTGCCAGTCTCTATTTTTAAACAGCTGTCTCAACCTTTTCTCTAATGCAGGTGTCCAGATTGCTGACCTAATTTGGATTTGGTTATGGGTTTTTTATTTCAGGAAGGCGCCCCTTTTTTTCCAAAATAATTTCCTGCTTGTA
Source organism: Pinus albicaulis (assembly GCA_034641835.2). Lineage (NCBI taxonomy): Eukaryota > Viridiplantae > Streptophyta > Pinopsida > Pinales > Pinaceae > Pinus > Pinus albicaulis. The sequence continues at coordinate 20,172,025 of CM076580.1, read as the reverse complement.
GGTACATTACCTATGATGTATCTGTCTTTTTTGAATGATGAGAAAGATGCATTTGTTTCAAACTCCAAAACTGACAATCTATCAAACCACTTCTTTGTCCATTTATAACATTGTATACCTATTCACCATGTCCATCCTGGGAGCTAAACCTGAAAAGCCTCTCATTACTTGTGATGTGTATTCTGAAAGGAGGAAATCATGAAGCAGGACGAACAGGTCTCTTGGAAACAATTATCATTTTTCTTTGACCAGTGCATTGACCTTTTGTAATGGAACCATTCTATAGCTCAACTTTGTCCACTGTTTTACCTTCTTGGTGATAATCTAAAGAAAATCACTCAGAATGTGTCAAAGAGCATTTTGAAAAAACCTTGGCAATTGTTTTGTCATTTAACAGGAGATGGCCTGTGTTCTTCCAATTTGTTTGATAATTGCTGCTTCCAGGTGATTTATAAGCTTCTCCCTGGATTGTAAGCGCCATATTTTGGTTGCATTCTTTCACACTATATTTCTCTGTTTACTCAAAAGGAGCTCTCTTAGACTTCTGGGCAGGTGACAGTGGGGTGTTGTTTAACCCTTTCCTTTAAAGAAACTGTTCCTTTTTGGTATCAATGCATGCATATTCATATTGTTTCCTGTCTATCATGATGTATTTCTTGAAAGACATTTTCATTTGAATAGGAAAACCAATACTTTTAAATCATAAACCCTAACTTTTACCCGTGCAATGACTTCTATTTACTTTCTTTGTATCCTTCCACTGCACTTTAGATCAATCAGTTTTCAACAACTTGCAATGCTTTGGCCATCTGCTCATAAATGGAGGAGGCGCTTCACTGAGAAAAGTATCTGAAGATTATTTGATAATGCTGCATGACAAGGATTTGCTTGGATTATGATGATAGGCAATCAACTTAAAAAACATCAACACTGGCACCTCTGTTTGCAACTACCACTATGCTTCGGAAAAACCTTAGTCAAAGTATCCCTGTCCCACTGTACTGCTCTAAGGGAAACTGAGATGTCATCATTTGTTTTGGTCATCTCATGACAAATTGTTTGAAGGATAGTCTCTGTGACTATGGAGGTCAGTATCTTTTGAAAAACAAAACACCTTTCCTTCTGCCTGTGTAATGACATGTTTGGTCAACACCTCTTTAGTTTGATCTGGTGGGCAAGCAGGCTGCTTATGATTGGAATTTTTACTAACGACATGCCTTTCTAAATTTTAACAATTGATATGAGTTGAAAACTTCAAATGACCTCCTTTATCAGACCAAACTCTGTTTTCCTTTGAACTTGCATACTGCAGACTCTATTCTGTGTTATGATCATCATTCACACTCAAAAAAACCTGGAGTCTCTGTTTCACTTGTTCAGTAAAAGGAAAACCTAGACTTTTGCAACCTTTAAAGTCAATACTGGCCAGCGCCCTCTGCTTGTGGATGAAGGAGGCGCCCTAACCCTCTGCTTGTAAATGAAGGAGGTTCTGGGCCATGACAATTTTCCAGTTTGCTATGACAGTGGTGTCTTTCTGTGATTTCATGCTGGAAAGAGATGTAAGGTCTGGATGAGTAGTTTTCTGTTTTGCAGACATATCTCAGGCTCAGGTTACATTTAGAAGCAGCTGTTCCTCTAACTGTAGATTCAAGCACTTACTCCTGAGATGAAATTATATTTCCTGTTTTTTTTTTTTTGCAGAATCCATAAAACACTGTGAAACACCTAATAGTCAGCTTGAAATTGAGGTTTATGCAGTGCTGAGACCTAGGGATATGAGTGGCGCGACTTAGAGCTGTTTGTCAATTTCATTTGCAGAGTGGGAGGTCAGTCATGGTTGGTCTGTAGCAGATGGAGGCTTTTTGGCTTTTTGATGATTGCCAAGGGTAAAATGTCTTAAAGCGCCACTTCCTAACATAGGGGAGACTTTTGAAACAGATTTGGATTTGTCTTTTAAAGCTGATGGGCAGACCAGTAGGGCTGAAGCTAGGTAGGATAGTGATAATGAGGTTTTGATTTCGACATGGGCGGACTGAGAAGTAGAAGGGCGAAAAAAAGTTTAGGAGGGTTTTCAGATGACATATTGATGATAAGGATAACAAGCTTTCTAGAAAACTCAACAGATATATAGTCATCACTAACATGTAAAAAATACCGATGGCTAACAGAAGGAAGAGAGAGAGGATAGAGGTAGGGAAAGAGAGAAGGAGATGGAGGGGAGAGAGAGAGAGGTAAGAAGAAAAACACAGAGGGTGAAGGTTTGGAGAGAGAGAGAGAGAGAGAGATAGAGATAAGGAATATGGAGAGAGAGGGAGAGAGGATAGCAGGAGGGAAGAGAGATATAAGCGGGGGAGAGGGAGGGAATGGGAAGAGAGAGAGAGAGAGAGAAGGAGGGAGAGGAGTGAGTGATAAATAGATATATTGGAGAAAGAGAGTGTATGTTTTGGGGTTGATATAGAGATACAATGGGAGATAGAGATATAGATGGAAGGTGAAAAGAAATACGAGATAGATGGATACATGGATGGAGGGACAAAGAGATTGATAAATATGGAGTAAGAGAGTGTGTGTGTTTGTGGGGGTGAGATAAAGAGACAAAGAAGGATATATGGAGGGACATATAGATATATATGGAGGGGGGAGAGAGGGAATAATATTTATTACAATAGATGCATTGATTGCAATGTAGATGGTGATTTCTAATCCTATTTGATTGCTTGAACTAGATGCATTGATTTTAATGTAGATTTTGATTTCTAATGATATTTGATTACTTGAACTAGATGCATTGATTTCAATGTAGATAATTTCTCATCCTATTTGATTTCTTGCACTAAATGCATTGATTTCGGTGTAGATGGTGATTTCTAATCTTATTTGATTGCTTGCACTAGATGCATTAATTTCAATGTAGATGTTAATTTCTAATTATATTTTTTTTCTTACACTAGATGCATTTATTTCAATATATATGATTTATAATCATATTTTATTGCTTGCACTTAATGCATTCATTTCAGTGTATATGGTGGTTTATAATCCTATTTTATTGCTTTCACTAGATGAATTGATTTTAGTGTATATGTTGGTTTCTAATCCTATTTGATTACTTGCACTGGATGCATTGATTTGAGGGTAGATGTTGATTTCTAATCCTATTTGATTACTTGCATTAGATGCATTGATGTTAGTGTAAATGTTGTTTTCTAATATTATTTTATTTTTTGCATTAGATGCATTGATTTTAGTGTATATATTGATTTTTGATTTGATGTAATTAGATGTATGATGGTACATTAATTTTAAAGCCATTGGATTAATAGTGTGCATTGATTTCAGTGTAAGCACAAAAAATTATTGACAATGTAGATTTATATTTGTGTTATAACTTAATTAAACCTAATAATATTGGAGAGCAAGAGAGACAAGGTATGATGTTTAATACAATAGCTCAAGCTAAATATTTCTGATTTCAACTATCTTTTTCATATAATCGATATGAAAAGATGAAAAAACTAACAAGGGTGACAATAAGAATAATAGAAGAAAATATTTTGAGATTGATCACAATGAAGGCTATTTCTAATTTACTATACTCTTATTATTCACATTTTCTATCACTGGATATTATTACATTGTTACTTTGCATTCAAAAATTTTATTTCATCATTTTTCATAATTAATTAAATAAGCAAATTTAAAATTAAAATGAATCCATAAATCTCAAACATATTTAGCATATTTAAAATGGTTATATTAATATTAGATGTATTTACATATTATTGATAAAATTAATCATATGTTCCTCATATTATCGATAGATTTCCTTGGCCGCACACGATTGAAACCAGCCCAGATCCATCTTAACTCTGGATCTATCAAGCACCCAGAGGGATCAAATCTCTCTAGGTGCAAACCTTTCCTCAAGTTTTGCACTCAAAAAAGAGGTTTACACAAATAAAAAAAATAAAAATACAATCTAAATAATGTTGGCTTAAAAATAACTTACACAACCATATAAATAAACAATTAAAAATAAATTTAAACAATATAAATTTAAAATATGAAGAGTTTTAAGAACACTAAAAAAAGAGATATAGTAAATAAATAAATATATAAACTAGAGGTATGGTAAATAAATAAAACTTCTTTTTATATTTATTCCATAAATCTCTTTGCATTTACAAAAACTCAAAAAAGAGGTTTTATTTAGGTGAATCTTATGGGCCAAATACCATGGGACAAATTATTATTAATACCATGGGCCCAATACTATATTTATAAAAGAGGTATAAAAAGGTAAGGTAAATAAATAAAAAAATATCAAATAGGGGTAGAAATCAACATCTAATTATATATGAAGCCTATGGACCAAATTAATAATAATAGCACGCAAAAAAAACATTATTAACCCTAAAATTAATATTAAAATATTAATATTAAATTATTAATATTATTAAATCTAATATTCATATTAATATTATTAAATTTAATAACTTTATATTAATACAATATTAAATTTGTTATATTATCTCACACACACACACACACACACCGCAAAGGCTTAAACGAGGTTGGTATAAAGACACCATGGTCTGGTTAAACCATTGGGGGATCGATGAGAATGTTGCATTGCAAAACATTAATAACATTAAAAAAAATGTTACTTCTAAGTTCAAAGAAAAAATGTGGTGTGAGAAAGATCTAGCAGCTAAAAGAAAATTAAGATATTATAAGGAGGTCATAAACCCAACCCTAGAAGATCAAAAGTATCTATCTGTTTTAACTAGCTCAAAGAAGAAAATTAATATAGCCAAGATTAGAATGAACTCTCATGAACTCCATAGTGAAAGAAGTCGTTGGACAATTCCTAAAACACCATGGATGGAAAGGATATGCCATCTCTGTGAGAATATGAACATCGAAGATGAAAATCACTTCCTCTTAGAGTGCCCAGCGTACAACGACATTAGAGCTCAATTTCATAATCTTTGTTGCAATACTGACCTTCCTAGACTTTTAAGATGTCAAAATTATAGTGAGCTCAGGAAGCTTCTCTCCAAGATTTTTGAGCATAGGAATAAAATCTTAAATCAAACTAAATAACTCTTTTCTTTAGGTCCGATAGACCAAAAATTGGTCTCAGTGGACATTAACCACCATCATCACCATCATCATCACACACACACACACACACACACACACACACACATATATGGGAGGGAAGAACAAAGAAATATGATAGAGGTGGAGAAATAGCCAGAGTGACAAAGGAGATATGGATATAAATGAAGGAGAGGGGAGAGGAGGAATGAAGAGAGAGATAGGGAGAGGAGTGAGAGAGGTAGAGAAGGGTAAGAGAGGGAGAGGGAGACATAAATATGGAGGTGCGAGAGAGAGATAAGGAGAGAGTATTGGAGGGTAGAGAGAGAGAGAGAGGGTGGCGGGGGGAGAGAGAGAGAGGAAGGATGAGAGGAGGAGAGATGGACAGAAGAAGAAAGACACAGGGACTGAGAAGTGGAGAGAGAGATGGAGATATGGAGAGAGAGTATGTATGTTTTGGGTGAGATAAAGAGACATAGGAGGAGTGATTGAGACTAAGGGGGAGAGAAGGAGAGAGAAGAAGAAAGGGAGGGATATAGTAACATATTTGGAGAGAGATATAGAGTGATGGAGGATGAGAGATGATTTGAGAGAGAGAGAGAGAGAGAGAGAGAGAGAGGGAGGTGAGAAAGGGAGAGAGATGAGCGACGAGAGAGAGGACTTGAGAGAGAGAAAGAGAGTGAGGGGGGAGTGAGAGGATTTTATGGGAATGAGAGAGAGAGAGAGAGTGAGTGATGTGGGAAGAGAGAGGGAGGTAGGTGTTACACTAAACAGGTGGGCACTAAATCACTAAAAATTGTCACCTTGACATTCTGCTGACTGTATGAGCTCATTAAACACTCATACATGCCTCCTTTGCAAGTCTTACAACCTTGTTCCTCATTCCAAGCCTCAGAAATGGAGGAAAAACCCTTAAAACTCAAAAAATCCTTGGGTACGCAGTTAATATGAAGCCTACCTGCGTTTTTAGCTAGGGTACGCAGGTAATGTGAAGAGAAACTGCGTTCTAGAACGCATTTTTCCAGTGTAATGCCTGCGGTACCCCTGTAAAGTCAAAAAAGCGCGAAATTAAACTGAAAAAGTTGAATTTTGGTCAATTCTAGAAGGTTCTAGATGAGATTTTTTGGGGATGAGTATGCTTTAGTAAGGTGCATGTATCCCACACCTTAAGGAACTAATCCCTTGATGTGAGGAGCCTATCCCTTTGAAGGAGGATTCTATCCCTTTAAAGGTGGAATCCTAACCTCCTCATCTGCTCTATAAAAGGAGGCATTGGGTAGCCTCAAGGGGTTAAGAAAACTAATGGAGGATTGAAGAGGTCAAGCTTAAGAAGATTTTAAGTGAAGATTTCTGAGTTGAAGTGCTGTTGAGATTCAGACTCAGTTAAACAAGACTTTTGTGAGGAGAGATTACATACCTCTATTTGTCTTGAAAGGAAGAGTGCAAGACTTATCAAAGTAGAGGAGATTCTGCTTCGAACCCCGGGAAGGCCTTTTGAACATCAAGGCTAACGTTGTAAGGTTATTCTATTATTTTTAAGATTAATAAAATCAAGTTCTGTTTTTCTCAATAAATTTTCGTTCGATTGTTTATTTCAATAAGCTGTCGTTTGATCGTTTATTTCATAGATTCCTTGATCACTATGATAGATATGTTTTATGATTATTTGTTATACAGGTGCTATTGATATTTTCTTGTTTGTGATTACAGATCAACGAAATATGATACTTTCTTGCGACAAAAGAGCTCTTGTTGCGACGAAGGATTATTGATAGGATGGAAGCACTACGACCACAAATAAGCATTTGGATCTAAGGTAGGATCGACACCTTCATAACATTTAATTGCAAAACGAATATATCTAGAGAAAGACAAACTTAGTTGTTCGTTTGTTGCTAGATTGTCTTCTGACACTAGGGAGATCGGTCTTGTCCGCAAGAACGATTTATCCGGCCAACAAATTGGCGACTCTGCTGGGGAAAGAACTTGTTGTTTTTGGTTCTCTTTTATTTTGATTTGAGGAAAAGTTTTTCCTAGTTTTTGATTGATTGATATCTACCTGGGTAGCTTAGGTTTTCTCTGTTTTCGAAAATTTTGAAATCTTGTATGTTTTTCTTGAAGTTTTCAGGGGACCGCACTTTGTCTTCACACACAGTGCGGACATCTCCGCACTTTCCTTAAGTAACCAGTGCGGGACCGCACTTGTTACTTCTGGGACCTGCGGACCTTGTTAAAAGTCTTGAAAAACTTAGATTTATTTTTTCAGTTTAGTTTAGATTTAATTTAGGATTCTTAGCATCTACCCAGATCTGTATTTCTCTGTCAAAAATCTCTTGTTTCTGAATTTCTTTCAGCAATTCTTCATCTCATCAATCTCCATTAAGTTAATTGGGTGTTTTGAGTCTCTTTTTTGAGAAATTATTAATTTGATTTCCTTTGGTCATTAATTGAAGGTTTGTCTCAGTCTTTTCACAATTTTGCATCTTTTTGCTTTTGTTTTTGCAAAAAAATTTCCCCCTCATTCGCCGAGGGGGGCTAAATTGTGTATGAGTGTTAATCGCCTTTGAGTGTTTTTTGATCTTTGGAACTCTCACCCGATTTTCTTGAATTCCACTTGATTGGTTCTTAGATTACATTAGAATCATCATGTGTTTGAGAATTCTCTTGCATAGATCACATTTGCATAATTAGAATTCTCATTTTCAGAATATGAATGAAAAATGTGCATAGATTACATTTGCATACTTTTCAAGTGAATTGTGCATAGATCACAACTGCATAGTTTACATTCTGAAAAATCAATCTTAGATTTAGATCAGTTTTCTTTGATTTGAATTTAGATTTTTTTATGCTTGTTTTAAAAACACAAAAATATAAAAATTGTTTTGGGATTGATTTGCATTAGTTTTTCTTGATGAAATTAGTGCATTAGAGAATTTGTTATATTTTCTCTTAGTGATAAATTTTTTGCATTGTTGGAAGTGAATGGAAACTCTCTCCTTACTTTAGTTAGGATTCATCGAATTGAAAAGATTACATTATCATATTTGATTGCATTCAGTTTTGGGTCGGGTCATAACACCATTGGTTTCATATCCATTTACCCTTTTGAGTAATAACAACCTAAATAACACAGTGCTTAATTAAAATTCATCTAGTAATTTTTACATTTTTAGGGCTCTTTCCACCAATCTAGCTTAGGCTAGTGTCTTGGAATAGGTTTTAGTTAACTCTCCAAGACAGTAAAACAAACAAGTAGTCGATCTTGCGGTAGGAAAATTTCCAATTGTTGCATGTATGCTCTGGGAAGCTCCTCCTAAAGGAGTCAAGCATGAGATCATATCTGAACCAGTGAGGTAATCAATCCTTCCTCATTGGGAATGATAGCAGATATACACGTATTAAAAACGGTAAACCTCGGATTGACCATTGTCGAGGAGCCTGGGGTCACTTGTCGGTAAACCTTGGATTATGTCAAGGAGCCTTCAAGGGGATTGAGCTTTGTTACTCTACCCTTGCGTGTGTATCGGATCGTAGACTGTTCCCCCAGGTATATTTGTTTCTATTGGTAACCTTAGTGGCCATAATCTATAGGATTCTTTCCTAAGGTGACGGTGGAGGGAAGATCTCACTGTACCTGGAGCAGACATCGACTAGACTCACTTGGACTCTCTGGGGGGTTCTCTTCACTCGAGATGGTTTTGTGAAGAAACTTGTGCCAGTCTGTTTCATTAAGCAGGTTGTCGGGGTAACTGTTCCAACCGCCCTTTCTGTATTAAATTCTACGATGTTGGATTTCATCACCAACTAGTATTTTTAGTACGGGAAGTTACTGTTTGTGTGTGGTTTGACTCCTAGATTTGATAGCGCGTGTTAATTTGTTTGTTTTTACTTTTAGAGACCATAGGTGTGAATTGTGAATTTTAATTGTTAGGTGTGAATTGTGAATTGTTAATTTTAGTTTTAAATTGTTAATAAAATTCATTGAAGTTGAATATAATGGCAACTGTTCCAGAATATACCAACCAAGGAATCCCTCTTAACGAGAATCCTAGTACTTTTCCTTGCTTTGGAAATGTTGGTCCTCCTTATATGGCTACATTGTCATTACCTGGATTTACAATAGGTTTACCAATATGGTTATTTTCAACTTCGTTGGCCCCGAATACTCCAATTGTTCCACCTCAACCGGATGCTTCACCTCAATAGAGTTCACCATCTCAACATCACCAACCTTTTGTTGACCCTTTACCTTCTTCGCCTAATATTTATTCCTCCATTTCTTCCTCTTCGCTTGGTAAAATCCTTGACGCTAGTAACCAGGTGGCTAAGAAGAAGAAGAAAGGGAAGAAGAAGAAGAAGAAGAAGCAAGATAAGGAAGAAGTCAACCAACCAACCATGGATGTAAGTGTTAGTTGTGTTGAGGAAACTTCCAACATGCATCGTAAACCCAAATACCCTTGCAGGCTTTGTAAGGGTGACCACTTCCTTATCAATTGTCCTGGTATTCCAAAGGTCTTGGAAGTATGGTCAGAAACATCTCATCAACTTTCCGTTGATCCATCAACCAGTGATAGTCAGGTTCCTAGGAAAAAGGGTAAAGTTAGGTTTCCTTGTAAGTTATGCAAAGGGAGTCATCAAACTCACATTTTCCCTCACATGGATGAAGCCTCAAAATTGTTGGAAAACCTTGCTGTTCCACAGCAAGAACTTCCAACTGGTTACCGTAAACTTTCTCCCAACCTACCATCAACTGACGGAGTGATTGATCTAATTTCAAGTACGGTCGATCCCACTCTTCCATTGGAGAGTGAAACTCATATCACTCAGGTTGATGATCCATTAGTTGATCAAGTGGTCAATTCGATTTCACATTTGGTCGATCCCATTCTCCCTGTAGAGAATGAACTTCATATCGCTCAGGTTCTTCTTGTTACATCAGATTCTTCTACGCCGGGGGGCATTTCACTTGTTTCTATAGAACCCCCTCCAAGTACTGAGGTCTTTTCCTTTGATTGGAATATACTGATAGAACCTCGTCTTCCTTCCTCCATCCCTTTCCAAATCATTGTGAATTTTGGTGGTAGGGACATACACCGCACACAGGTAGATGAAGGTGCTTCTGTTAGTATTTTATCCTCAACTACTTGGAAAGCTTTGGGTTCCCCTCAGCTTGTGCCTATTACGCAGAATCTGAAAGCTTTTAACAGAACCATTAGTGAACCTTTAGGGATCCTTCCTAAGTTCTCTATTAATTTGGAAGGTAAAACTGTATGTATTGATATTATGGTAGTTCGAGGTCGCTTGGATTTCAATTTACTCCTTGGGCAAGACTATGTTTATGCAATGAAAGCTATCGTATCGACACTCTTTCGCGTGATGTCTTTCCCTCACAATGGTAATATTGTGACTGTAGACTAGCTTTCGTTCCCTAGTATTGATTCGACTACCAATAATATGACACCCCTAAATGTTCCTATTTCTAAAGTGGTATCTACCCCGCCACGGGTTAATTATGTGGCAACTAGTCCCGTGTTTTCAATTACCAATGTAAGCGAGCCTCTCACTGTTTGCTCGTCTTCCTTTGACTTAGGTCTGGTAATTGACATGGAAAAATCTATGGGATTATTTGAACGCGATTTTCTTATCCCTTTTGAGTCCCTTGACATGTGTTCTTTCCAGAGAACTATTCTTCCTTCTGATGAAGATCTCTTGGAAGCCATGATCAGTTGGCAGCGAGGATAGTTCCTTGTATTGTGTCAACCTCGTTAAAAAATGAATCAGTGAGTCTGAGGATAGTTCCTTTTACTGTGTCAACCTCGTTAAAAAATGAATCAGTGAGTTTGAGGATAGTTCCTGTTACTGTGTCAATCTCTTTTAAAAAAAAATGAAACTTGTCTTTGAGGATAGTTCCTTTTATTGTGTCAACCTCATTAAAAAATGAATCAGTCAGCGATGAGGACAGTTCTTTTCCTGTGTCAACCTCATTAAAAAATGAATCAGTAGGTAGATTGGTAGATTAGAATAAATAGTTTCTGAGGATGGTTCTTTTCCTGTGTCAACCTCGTTAAAAAATGAATCGGTTGGTCAGAGGATAGTTCCTTCTACTGAGTCAACCTCATTAAAAAATGAATTAGGTATGAAAATAGTTCTTTTCTTCTGTCAACCTCATTAAAAAATGAATCATTAGGTTATGTAGGTAGATTAGAAATAAGTAGTTTTTGAGGATAGTTCCTGTTACTAAGTCAACCTTGTTAAAAAATGAATCAGGTATGAGGACAGTTCTTTTCCTGTGTCAACCTCATTAAAAAATGAATCAGTAGGTTATATAGGTAGATTGTAGAGAGTAGATAAGAGGAAAGTTCCTTTTACTATGTCAACCTCGTTAAAAAATGAAACACATTGCCATGAGCATAGTTCTTTTCCTGTGTCAAGCTCGTTAAAAAATGAAACAAATCCTCCCCTAATTGAGTTAAGTCTTTGACTAGATCTCGTAAATGTTAAGTCATATATTTAGGTTAGTTATTTCAGTTTTTTGCATAATTTTCTTGAAGCGCTTTTAGGTTGGGTTCTTCATATGATCTCGTACGAACCTTCATTCCATCCAAATTATTAATTACCAAGAGGCTGCTTAGTTGAATGAAATAATTCTGGACAGTTTGTGCGTTTACGCTCTTAGCTGCCTTCTGCGCTTTTCTCTTTGTTTTAAGCTTGTGTAAAAATGAAACCACTCTGAAGCATAGTTTTTCTCTGTTTCAAGCTTTTGTAAAAATGAAACCTATCTTGAGTCAATTTCGGTTATTTTCGAGACTCGTTAAACTCATGAAAATCCCGAGATTGTTTTGTTATCTTTCATCTCATAAAACACATGAAAATGCCGAGTTCTTTCCGTCTTTTCCTGCTCGTTAATTAAATTGAAATTCGGCCATAGGAGTACATTTTTATCCCTTTTTCGAACTCGTTAAAACTTACGAAAAAGTGAAAACCATGAGTACATTTTCATCCCTTTTTCGAACTCGTTAAAACTTACTGAAAAATAAAAACCTTGGAGTCCTCTTTTAAGCCCTTTTCAGACTCTCTAAACATGAAAAGATTGCCAAGTACTTGATTATTCGAACTCGTTAAAGTAAATGAATAATTGTCCCTTCAGTATAAGTTTACCCCTTTTACGGACTGAAATTGACTATTTATGAAAAAGGTATACGTTGACTAATTACAGTCAATAGAGTTCTCTCCCGCATTATTTTATCCTTTTTCGGGCTCGAGAGACTAAATTTACGAAAAAGAACACCCATGGAGTTTTCTTAAGTTTTTTCTTCTGACTCCCTAAAATTGAAAAACACCGAGTTTCTCCTATACTGACTCGTTAAAATTTAACAGTAAAGGACCTGTTCAATTTTAAACAGGAACGAACCACTCCTTCTTAGGGTTCGAATCTTAAACTAAGTTGGACCCCTATCCACATGATTATAAAGAAGCAAATGTTATCTCCCAAGCTTAAGTCAAAAATAAAGAGGTACTTGCTTAAATGGTTGGGGAAAGAGAGAAAACGAACATGTTTGTTGGGACTTTACTGGTTCCGTAAACCGTTAGAACCACTCTTGAACACGACACTTTTTGTCCACCTGGGTTGGGAAATCCTTTGCCTAACAGTTAATCAAACCATATTGAAAGTCTTCATCCGGTTTCTGGGTATTAGCTTTGGGTCAATTTTCACCAAGCCATCTGCAGTGTCGTTATGTGTTCAAGAGGATAGTTCAAATAAACCATTCATCTACGAAATATTTGTCTTCCATTTTGACCATCCCTGAGTCAGTCCTTTCCAATATATTTTCAAAACTTGATCTATGATTTCGTTTTGTGGGCTTGCCTACGAAGGATCACTTTCTATCGACGACAGCTCATTATCTAGGAAGTTGATCCAAAAATCGTCAGTACCTTGAAATCTGGCGCTCAATGGTGGCGGTGTCGCCTTCAACAGCATGTTACATCATTGACCTTCGATCGAATGATTCCGTGACATGTTCGACTCTTAGCTCATTCATTCCCATTTTCATGGATTTTTACCGGGCACTTTAAGAGCTATTGACATTACTAGTGGTTTTCTCACACGGAGCACAACACACTGGCTGACCGGTAATCAAGTGGTTTCTACCACGGTTCGACTTCAACACATTTAATTTGGCGTGATGCGGAATCGTAGTGTCCGAGAAGTGGAAATCAAGACCCCGGACTAGTTTCTACCATCCAAGTCGTTAGGGAGTTTTATTATTATGAGTGGACTATTCATAAACAAATGGCTGCGTCCATGCTATGTCTACACTATTGATGTAATATTAAAATCATTTCTGTATTAGAACAATTTTAGTTAGTTTTTGATCTGAGTATGGGAATGCCTACCTCAGTAATGATATGTTTACATATATATATTTTTCATTGAATGTTTTTTACAGGTTCTGACTGGGGTGTCCACAGGATGATCCTTGAAATGATAAAGTACTTCACTCTTCATATATGACAGACTTCATCTTCATCTATTTCATACTTTGCACTTAAGGGGGAAATCTGTTACACTAAAAAATGTCACCCTGACATTCTGCTGACTGTATGAGCTCATTGACACTCATACTTACCTCCTCTGCAAGTCTTACAACCTTGGTTCCTCATTCCAAGCCCTAAAACATGGAGAAAAAACCCTGAAAAGCTCAAAAACTTTGGGTACGCAGGTAATATTAAGCCTACCTGCGTTCTTGGCTAGGGTACGCAGGTAATGTGAAGAGGAACTACGTTCTAGAACACATTTTTATAGTGTTATGCCAGCGGAACCCCTGTAAGATAAAAAAACGCGAAATTAAACTGAAAAAGTTGAATTTTGGTCAATTCTAGAAGGTTCTAGATGATATTTTTTGGGGATGGGTACGCTTTAGTAAGGTGCATGTATCCCACACCTTAAGGAACTAATACCTTGATGTGAGGAGCCTATCCCTTTGAAGGAGGGTTCTATCCATTTAAAGGTGGAATCATAACCTCCTCATCTGCTCTATAAAAGGAGGCATTGGGTAGCCTCAAAGGGTGAAGTGAAGATTTTTGGGTGAAGTTTTTGGAGATAGAGATTCTGGAGATGGAGAATTAATATTTTTGAGTTGAAGTGCTGTTAATATTTAGACTTCTTTCTATCGAGCTTTTGAGAGGAGAGATCAAATACCTCTTTCTACTCCTGGAGGAAGAGTGTAAGACTTATCAAAGTAGAGGAGACTCTTGCTTCAGAGCCCGGGAAGGCCTTTCGAACATCAAGGCTAAGGTTGTAAGGTTCTTCTGTATAGTTTAAGATTAATACAATCAAGTTTTGTTTTTCTCAATAAATTGTCGTTCGATTGTTTACTTCAATAAGCTGTCGTTTGATCGTTTATTTCATAGATTCCTTGATCACTATGATAGATATGTTTTATGATTATTTTTTATATAGGTGCTATTTAATATTTGCTTGTTTGTGATTGCAGGTCGATGAAATACGACACTTTCTTGTTTCCTGCGACGAAAGAACTCTTGTTGCGACGGAAGCACTATGACCGCAAATAAGCATTTGGATCTAAGGTAGGATCGACACCTTCATAGCATTTATTTGTAAAACGAATATATTTAGAGAAAGACAAACTTAGTTGTTCGTTTGTTGCTAGATTTTCTTCTGACACTAGGGAGATCGGTCTTGTCCGCAAGAACAATTTATCCGACCAACATAATCAGATATTGGTTTTTCCTGAGGATCAACTGAAAACAACCCTCAATAATCCTTGGGGCACTTTCATGTATGTGAAAATGCCTTTTGGATTAATGAACGCAGGTGCCATATTTCAAAGAGCCATGGACATTGCTTTCTCAGAAGAAATAGGACACTTCATTGTGATTTACTTAGATGACATCACAGTCTATTACAAAATTGATGAAGAACACCTAGCTCACCTTAGGAAAGTCTTTGAGAAATGTAGAAAGTTTGGGCCATCTTTAAATCCCAAGAAGACATTGTTTGGTCTCCAAGAAGGTAAACTTCTTGGTCATATCATATCTGAAAAGGGGATTAAAATAGATCCAAAAAGGGTCGAAGGTATATTACAGATCAGTCACCCCAGAAACATCAAAGAACTCCAATATCTCATTGGAAATATTAATTTTCTAAGAAGGTTCATACCCAACCTAGCAGAACTCCTTAAGAACATGAAAAACATGCTAAAGAAAGAGATAGGAATCAAATGGACATTGGAAGCAAAGAAATCCTTTGAAATGGTTAAACATGCACTTACCCAAGTACTGGTTCTCATTAGTCCTGATTTCACTAAGGACTTCCTCATATTTTCATTTGCATCAGAACATACTATGGATGTTGTCTTATTGTAGAAAAATCCAGAAGGACAAGAATAGCCAATTGCATTTTTCAGCAAGGCATTGAGGGATACACCACTGAAATATAATATAATGGATAAACAGGCCTATGCATTAGTCAAAGCCTTGAAATATTTCAGAATATATATCTTACACTCTCACATTATTGCATTTGTGCCTCATGCAGTGGTGAAGGAAATTCTGTCACAAGACCCTAATGGAAAAAGAGGAAAGTGGATTTCTATGATACTGGAATATGATTTGGAAATTAAACCCACTAAAATCATCAAGGGTCAAGGCCTGGCATAGTTAATGGCTGAATCTAACTTAAAATCACTAGATATAAACATGATAGATGCACTAGATGAAAAGGAAGAACTACCATCTCCACTTATTGAAGATCATTTCCTTAATTCATCTTGGTATGCCGATATTTTATATGTGCCTACTAATCTCAATGCACCTCCTGGTTTGTCCAAAACAAAGGCCAGATTATTAAAGTTAAAATTTTTTAATTACTGCATTTTAGATAATTTTTTATATTGGAAGAATGCCAATGGTTTATTGCTTAAATGTTTGCCTGAGGTTGATGCAGATAGGATCAATCATGAGTTTCATGAAGGAGAATGTGGAGGCCACATAAGTTGGAAAACCACTGCCAATAAAATCCTTAGAGCTGGCTATTACTGGCCCACCTTTCTTCCAAGATGTCCACAGAATGATAGTTGCTTGTCACAAGTGCCAAATCTTCGAAGGCAAGAGAAAACTGCTTCCCCTACCTTTGCAGCCAATCATTGTTGAAGCTCCTTTTCAGCAATGGGGCCTAGACTTCATTGGGGAAATCAACCCTGCCTCATCTACCCAACATAGATGGATACTCACAGCCACAAACTATTACACCAAATGAATAGAAGCCATCCTTTCTAGGAATGCCATAGACTCAGTCATCATAAAATTCCTTGAAGATCATATCCTGTCCAGATTTGGCTGTCCTGGGAAAATTATCACTGAAAACACCGCTGCATTTAGTTCTAAAAAGATGGTTGACTTCTGTCACAGATATCAGATTTTGCTTATTCATTCTATAGCTTATTACCTTCAAGGTAATGGACTGGCAGAAACTTCCAATAAAAGCCTAGTAAACATAATAAAGAAGCTGCTGGAAGAAAATCAGAGATCATGGCACAAAAAGCTAGTTCACGCCTTATGGGCAGATAGAATGACAAAAAAGAAATCAATCAGAATGTCTCCCTATTAGTTAGTGTATGGAGCTGATGTAGTTTTTCCTACCAGTTTGGGAGTGCCAGTGATGAAGGTTGTCCAAGAAATACAACCAGAAGAAGATAGTATGATAAGAAGGATAAATCAAACCATACGTCTTCAGCAAACCAAGGAGGAAGTTATAACAGAGCACATAAAGTACAAGAGGATATCAAAAGGCTATTTGACAAGAGGACAAAGGCCAGTGATTTCAATATTGGTGACAAAGTACTCAGATGGGATTCTAGGAGAGAATATAAGGGCAAACATGGAAAGTTTGACAATTTATGGAAAGGCCCTTAAATTATTCAATCAGTTATTGGTTATAATGCATTTTTTCTACAGGAGATGGATGTTACAGACCTGTTTGGGATTCCTGTCAATGGCACGATTCTCAAACACTATTTTTGCTTAAACTTCTGTTTAAAGCTTTCATTTTCCATTGTAAATATCATTGCTTCGTTTTATTTTGAAAAATTAAAAAATACAAGAACAATAGAAAAAGAGAAAAGAGGGCAGATGAAAAGAAGAAAGGTATAGCCCCATACCAAAAAGAGAAAAATCTAAAAGTGCACAAGCCTAAATGCCGCTACTTGAAGGAGAATTGCTATTTAGTCATACAGCCTAATCATGACTAGATAGATTTCAATTTACTACTGATAGGTTAGTGAAGGAGATTTTCCAAACTGTTTAATCTTGGATTATCAGTAGAATAGATTAGGATAGAATAAAAATGGTTCAAACATGCTCAAAATATGAACCAAAGAATCAAAAGAAGAAGAAATAAAAATATGGCTCTAACATGATAAAAACTTGAGCCAACGAAAGAAGGAAAGGCTGGTTCTAATCTACTAAAACCTAAACCAGGAGAAGAAGAAGAGGACAGCTCAAAAGATCAAAATCAGAGCTGAAAGGGAAGGGAAGGATGCTTACTATTTTCATATCTCAAGTATTCCCATTTAATTTTTTGCAAATAAAAGTCTATGTGCAGCTGGTCTCTTATGCCATAGACACCACAGTAAATCGGACAGTCTAATCCTAGTTTGTCTGTGTTTAAATTTCTGTTTTAGAATGTAGAGAATGCAGATCAGTCAAATTGTTTAATCTTGGTTGATGGTAGATTAGGTAGAGAAACTATGAGTTCAACTGTTTAATCTGAACTCATGGAGGAATAAGGGAAGATTTAGATTAGTTTTTCATGCTTTCCAAAGAAAAAATTGTTGATGTCTAAGGTTTGCAAGTCCAAGTGCACTTGATGAAGAAAAAATGTTAAGAAAGTAGGTTGGGTAGGTAGTTGTTTGGGGAATGGATCATTCTATTTGATATATTTCTAATCATCTTTCAAAATAGTACGGTCAATGAAGAAAGGTTGTCAAGGATAAAGCACAGGTCTGCATTTCAGAGATAAAATTCTGAGGTTCTTGACACCTTTGAGGAGCTGCCATCCCCAAGTTGGAGCCGCTGTTAGCCATCCATAATTTTGACATATGAAAAGATGGCTAAAAAGGGTCTTTCAGTCTTCAAGAAATAAATTTCAGGAAAAATCTGTGACTTCTTGAAGCCTCTACTACGTTCCTTATCCTTCGAAAGACCCAAATATTTGATCTCTGCATTCAAAAGCCTCTTCTCCATTTACCCCTCACTTTCTCAAAAATCCCTTTGTTAAACCATAAAAATCCATTTTTATTGGTTTGAATACCCTTCTGTTTACTCTATCGGAACCTGTAAAAACCTCAAAAACCCCTTTTCGGCCTTTAAATCCGAGTGTTTTCATAAAACATATTTAAGCCCCTGCGGGCTTAGTTCTCATCCCCCTCCGTTGTGTGACTAGGACCTGTGACAGTCGACTATAAGCTTAAGCCCCCTTCTCGCTATCGGAAGTCGCTCCGCCCCCTTTTCCTTTGTAAATTCATTCTTTCTGCGCGATGGTTGCATCTCCGCAGAAATCCCCACCATCGATCTTGTCGTAGATCCGACGGTCCTCGGAAAATATTAAGTCGTAAATCAAAACACTAGTCCCGCATCCCTTTCCTTCTTTTCTCTGCCGATGTGGAGTCCCGACTTCATCTCAGCCATCCATTCCCCTGAGATCCGATGGCCATCACTTTTTTCCATCGCTCCGGAGGATCGCAGATCCCATTTCCTCTTTCCCCTTGCTTTGTTTCCACCGATGGCCAATGCTCGCTTCAATCCTAGCCATCGATCTTGGTTCCGATCTGACGACCCATGCTCCATCGTATCGGTGCTTCCCACCGCATCGCTCATCGCTCATCAGTGATCTCTTGTCCCATGCCCCCTGACCCTCTTCAACGCCGACGAGCGATCTGCCGAGTAAATCTTCATTGTTGATCTCTATCCTAATATGATGGTCCTCCGCTCATCGAAATTTACTCCCATTGGCATCAGCCATTGCAAGTTCCAAAAGCTTTGGTCTCGGACCTTCTGCTCCTCCGATCGCCGACCTACTGAGTAGATCTCCGCCGTCCATCCTTCAGATTCGATGGCTCGCATCGTTTCTCCTCCGTTCGCCCATGGAAACTGCCAACACATAAATAACTTATAAAAGTCCTTGCTGGTCCTAAATGACCATGTTGGGGCCTTCCACCATGTTTCCTTCAAAACTCCACTGTTGATCTAGTTCTCCTTCTCAGATCCAACGGTCCCTGGTGATCTTCACACCTGTTTCTCTGTGGCTGTCAAAAAATCGCTTTTCCCGTTCTTCGTGCCAAACTTAGTTCGAGCCATGGTTTCATGGTTTGCGCCATAAAATCTTCCCCCCTACATTCACCTCACCCCCTCACTGATCCATAACCTCTCACCGAGCCTTCTGAAGCAATTAAACCCAAAAAATGTAGGATTTCATAACCATTTTGTTGTCTTGTGCAGGTTTAATGGTGGATTAATCCAAAGGTCTCCCACAACCGAGGAAACAGTGGCAACGGGGGCCAAGGGGTTGAATTTCAAAGTTTAATCAAATGTTCTACGGATGTTGATTACAAATCAAACCTTCCAGTGTGCCAAAGCCACTTGTACATCAAAACAAAGGAGATCAGTGAAGGATAATGGTTAAGAAATAAAGCACCAAGATTAAACCCTTAACCAGCAGATTAAAGATAAGGACACAGTAAGAGGACAAAAGATGATTCGAAAAGGCCTAATAAAGCCTAAAGCACAGATCAAAAACTAGAATTAGTGTTTACATAATCACCGACAGACAGATCAACAGAAGGAAAGTCTCAAACACCACATCTACAGAAGTTATTACTCCTCTGAAGATCAAAAGGACACCTCAGGTCTACTTTTCCTTTCTAAGGCACCGTGACAGCCATCCTAATGGCAGAAACTCTTTAAAACTGTCAGCACAGTTATTACACAATCACAGGCTACAAAATCCAAAATGACAGTTCGCTTGTCATGGAGGTCAAATAGAGTACTTCATACCACTACTTACTTCAAAGGATAAACTAAGGAGTTATTACCATGCCTACCAGAACATGCATAAAATAGGAAAAACTACCAAAATGTTACGAAAAGTTAATGCAACTGTCATTAAAGAAAAATGGGCATTCGAGCACTTCTCCCACTCTATCTTAATACATATTTGTTACGATTTCTACCATACTCTTCCTCTTTCACCTATAAGTATTCAAAGAAAATTCATTGTAATGGTTGTAAAATTGTTAATTGTCTGAATTGTTATTGAGTAAGAGTTTCTGACTAGTTGTAATATAGTAGGCTGGGAAGAAAAGCATTGGATTGTAAAAGCTATTGGACTCAAAGTATGTAACTGGTTTTGCACATCAATAGACAAGAAGCTTCACTGGATCCTGATATGAATCATTGGTGACGTTATTCTCACTGTAATTGTTATTTTATTTATGTTTTCACTGTGTTCATATTCTCTGATAAAGAACAGAAAATATAGAGTAGGATATACTGCAAAGTACCATAACTCTCACTGAAAATCTTTATCTTTATGTTTTCTGCTAAATGTGTGTTTGGGAATGATTTCAATAGAGTATAACCAACCAAGAAATGTTAGTGAACCCATGTCTTTGCTGAGTAGAACTTGAGTTATTGTTCTTGAATGATATTTTCACTGCATGCTAAATAGAGTCTTAATCAAGGAAGTTTATGGTTAGCCTTGTCCCTTGTTTAGTCTCAAACAGTTGTTCTGAAGATTTCCCTTAAAAACGTTCCAAAAGCAAGTTTGGTTAAAAGTCCTTACCCGATCTTAGGTTGCTTTTTATGTTTATCTTACATGTTTTTCCCTTGAGTGCATGTCAAAAGAAGGCTAGGTTAAAGGTCCTTAACTGATCTTAGATTTCCCTTTGTTTTATTATATGTTTTTGTTCCTAAGAGTATTTCAAAGCAGGATAGGTTATAAGTCCTTACTCGATCTTAGGCTGCCCTTTGTTTTCTTACATGTTGCTTCTTCATTTCACTCCATAATGTTCCATATCACAAACTCAACTTAAAATATCTTCTGATATAAATGACTTGCCCTTTGAAAAATCTTGGATAGTTGATGTGTGAGTAAACCCTTTTATGACTCCATAGCCCAATGTTTTAGCACTCTTTTGACCTATCTTCCCATGATGAAGTATCCTCCCACTTACTTCCTTCTTCACTTCACATGACCTTCTCAGTTAACGATTCCCAACCAAAACAAAAAAAAAAACTCTTTGCGCTTCATAACTAGCCTAATATCATAACTAAGCTGTAAAAAATATCTTTAAGACCAACAATTACATAGAGAGATCCATCTCTGAATACAGAGGGGCTAGATCCTAGGATTCCAAAGTGGTTCTGATGTTTCCTGGTCATTTGGTATGCCATTCTGCCAAATCACTAGGACCCCAACTCTTTCATCATTGTAAATACCATAGCCTTACAATTTTTAATAATCTATTGGACAAGGTTGAAGCCCGAAGTGAAGGCTATAAGCCTAGTCTGATGAGCAGATAAAAAGGAAAGGGAAGAGAGAGATCAGACAAAATTTTGCAGAGGAGAAGTATACAAGGCTACTGGTCTTACTGTTCTTGAAAATTCCCTAAACAAAGGTGTCATCCCCAGCTGGAGCCACTATTAGAGTCTTGTAATTTACAGTATCACAAGGTGATTGTGTACTTCCTCTTGGAAAATTTTTCATATTGTACATAGATTTCAATATTCAAAAGTATTTTCCAAAGAAAGATAAAAAGAAACAAAAGAAGAAGAAAAGAGGGTATTTAAAAAAGGAAAAAGAAAGCCCCACACAAAATATATGTATTTTTGAAAGTGTTGCAAGTCAAAATGCCACTACTATTGAGAAGGGTTATGTACAATCATACAGTTAAAGCATGATTGTACAATTTTGAATTTTCTGCTGATAGGTTAGGAAATGCAGATTTGATGAACCATTTAAACTTGGCTTATTAGGTAGATAGGTAGAAAATGACATTAATTCAACAAAATAATATGAACCAATAGGAGGAATAAGGGATAGGTGATAATTTAGAAATTCACAAAAAATAAAAAATGATGTCAAGGTCTACAAGTCTAAATGCACCCTAAAAAGAGAAAAAATGTTAGGAATTCTAAATTGGGTAGGTAGATTTGTTGAGAAAGGAGAAATAAAAAGTTCATGCTATAGACATTGCAGCCTAAAAAATATCCTGATTGTTTCTTGTAATCAAACTGAAGAGTTCAAATTTTTCTCTAGAGAACTGAAAAGGGATGATTTTTTTCAACTTTGGGATGGTATGTTTTTATCCTAAAGTCCCCGACCACATTGCATATCCTTTTACCCCGCCCCTTTGTTATTCCTCTTCTCCTAAGTTTCATTTCCCCCCCTAGCTCTCATACCTCGACTCCACCTCACATCACCTATCTCGACCCATCCGTGTTAACCATCTATGTTCCCCATCTTCACATCCGACGATCCCCGATGCATTTCACGCCCCCTTTTCACAATGTCTCCTACATGGGGGCATCACTGACAAACCAATATTATATCACGTGCATACATATTGGGGTAAAAAAAATCAAAAAATCAAAAAACATTATATTTCCTATATAACTAGGGGTGAGTGGGTTTTTATTTATGATATAAAAATATAAATATTTTGAGGTAAATTTTATTATTTTTTTGGGCCAAACAAGTAAGTGAAGGCTGTGGGAAGGCAAAGAGTGCGGAGGAGGTGGGAGGAGAGGGTTACGGAGGTAAATTTGATTTTCTACTTTGACTGTTTTGGTTCCTATCAACCATCACAGAGGAGGTGGGAGAAGAGGGTTAGGGAGGTAATATCGCGCGGAAAACTGGCTTCTATTTTTTGCTTCGACTAGTCTGGTTCCTATCAACCATCATGGAGGATTGGCTTCGATTTTTTCTTCGACTGGTCTAGTTCCTATCAACCATCCCGAAGGAGGTAGGAGGAGAGGGTTATGGAGGTAATATCGTGCAGAGGACTGGCTTTGACTGGAGGAGTGGGGTTAGGGAGGTATTCTCAACTTTCATTGGCTTCGACTGGAGGAGCCAAGTTAGGTAGGTATTCTCAGCTTCGATATATCACGTGGAGGAGAGGGTTGTTCTGTGAAAGGGGGTTCATCTCTAAAGAACCTCAACAAATAACTCCTAGGGACTAAAGATCCACGAGGGATTCTTTCTATTTGATTGATTTATGTGATTTTTCCTTTCGATTTAGTAAGAGAGTAGTAGGTCCCTACGATAACCTATTGAATCAGATTGAGAGTGATGACCAGTCAAGCTAGAACATAGACGGATAATTTTTTCGTAATGAAGCAAGCTTATTTCGTTGGAGATCCAAACCCTCTATATTAAGATCCATTCATAGGAAATCCCTGGTCTTTGAGAGGGTTAGGGAAATCCATATGAAATCACACAGAGGAGAGTGGGAAGAGAGTTATTCAACCTGGAGATCGACTCAACAAGAGGAACAGAATGAATTAGCAAGATATCTATTGAGCATTCAAGAAAATCGACTCAGAATTCAAGCAACTTTCCATATCATGCCAAGAAATGCAAAAACAGGTGACTAGTTTCTGCCTTATCCACTGAACAGGACAGCCCAAACCCATGGAAGAATGTCCATAGTCAAACTTCATAGCAGGATATGTTTTAGATATTTAAGATTAAGGATATGTTTTTTTTCCCTTAATCTTTGTTGGTACCATCTGATTATTTGTTCTAACTTCCTTTGCATTATTAAGTATATAAGTGCATCCAAACAACTTTTTTGCAAGAAACAAATGTGATTAAGACATGAATTCATTCTTCTATTGCACTGAAAGACATAATGATTTTTCCATGGAAGATCATAAACCTGGTTATCATTTGGAACAAGGACTAGGATTACATGCCCAATACTAAATCAGTCAACTAAAGAAACTTCTGAGCTACAAGGATATAACAGGAAACTTGTCAATTTAGATAAATAAATTGTTGTTTGAGAAGAAAATGTGTTAGCTTAAGAATACATTGGTAGTCTAGTTTGTATGCCAAAGAATTGTGACAGAAAACCAAAAGATAGTTTTAAAAGGACCAAAAATAACAGCCATTATCTCATTTCGAAATGGTGTATATATTTGTTGGCCATTGTCTGTGTTTCTACATGAACACTACAATGTTTCCAAAATGGAGGGAAAGTGACAAAGAGGAAATATTATTCAACCAACATATTGCTGATGCCACATCCTTCTACTCACCCAAATTCTTAGTTGAAATTTCACCCTCGAATTCCTTTTGACAGTGACCCAGAACATTCTGTAGTTTAGCATCTTGCATCAACCCCGAAAAAACAATATCTCAGGTCTAGCAAGAAGAGAACTTGTAATTTCAGATTGAGCAACAACAAAACCTTTGAAAGAGATGTTAGATATGAAGATGGTATTGAAATACCTGGGAACTATTCCAAGGCTTGTATTCAATCGTTTATTATTAACACAGGCATTGTGATTTCAGCATGCAACCTTTGAATGGAATGGAACAATTAAACTATGGCCCTTTTCATCACTTTGTAATGTAGTTAGAAAAGAACATTGTGGGCACTTACAATGTAGGAAAATGAAACATCGGGGTCACAGTTAGATTCGTGGTCCTGGTCAAAGGGGATTTCTCCTTCTTCAAACTGGCTGTCCTTCATTTCTCTACTATTATTAACAACAGTCACTAAAATCTCCCAAATTTTTGCAACATGATCAGAAAATATATTGTTGGCTGTTGAAGCATCATTTGTAGATAAGACAGTGCCTCTTAAGCTTGCAACCACCAATTGCACCTACTGTAAACAATTGTCAAAATTTATTTTTGTAGACTGCAGGGTATAGAATATAGAGTATATGTCAAATCTCTCAATCACACAATGTGCAATTATATTAAAAAACTGCATGCAATCAATTTAACATATGTAAATCAAATAGTTAATACCTCAATCACTGGTTTATTCCGTAAGCTTTTAATACTATTGTTCTCCAAGATAGATAGAGTTCTAGGACGAAGCAAAACTGAGGGTTCTCCTTCAAAGTCCTTTCGAAAGTTACCCAAGAGATGTTGTAGTTTATTATCTTTCATACTTAGAAGAAGATAATCCCCATATATTGTAAATCGAAAAGAAAATACTATGGAGCACTTACAATGACATCCATTTGATCGTTGTCCTGCTACTTCTGCTCACTTGTTATCACTATATCATGGAAACCTTTAGTTTCCCTAGAAGCTGAATCAACACCCTACTTGTTAGAGTTTTGATGTGTGATATTAGTAGTAGAATAGTAGATCTCTCTTCTCTAAGTTGCACTGGCACCAGTGCCTTTGGTCGCACTATCACAACTCGGTGGCATAGGCTCTAAATTCTACACCTGTACTCTGCACTTTGCAGTTTGTATCCCCCACGATGGCATTTTTGTGCACTGATTTGAGTATCCTAATTTGCTAATCTTGAATGGGTATTTGATTGTAAGGCAAATGATATTATGTCCACAATACAACCTGTAGTATCTTCCATTGTTTTCCTAATCCCTTATAATTGTAGCATTAGATAGATCTCATTGTACTGGAAGGAATATCACTCCACACATATAATATAGTGTATCACTCATTTCATCGTTCCCCAAGCAGGTAATTACAATGCAACGTGATATATGGTATATTTCTCAATGCTTCTAAAATTCTTTAACAAACCACCTTACCACTGCCTTTTATCATCATTCTTTGAGAATTTAACAGAGCGTCTTCACATGAGTTGATATAGTGTTACAAGATCAATTGTTGTATAGTGGCCACACACTCCATTGTATTATATTGGCTTGCGTAAGAACATATATCCATTTGCATTGTATGGTAATATGTACATGTCCCTATTGTAGTGTATTCATTTGCACTCATCTCAACACCTTGTAACATATTGTTTCCATTATGTGCTATTTTTTTGACTGAGTCTTAGTGTATGTTGACCATTCCAAGCATATTTTGTCTTGCCAATATGTTGATTAGCCAACCATTTTGAAAAAGTCCTTTATTTCTTCCTTTTCGATTTGGTTTTCCATTTTTAAAGGTCAAACCTTTTGTGATCAAAAGAAAATACATTTTCACAATAAAGTATCATATATTTGTGCATGTTTTGTAGTCTATTCCTTCTTCCACATGCTTGCATACATAATTCAGTTGTAATGTTTTTCTTTGTAGCATTATAATGCCTCCAGCGTAGTGCACAAGATTCCATGCGCTTGTTATTTGGTTCGACATGCCCTTGGTAACTATCATCAAAACATACTAGTGAAAATATGATACCTGCAAAATGCACATTAAAATAAAATTTTCATGAATGGACTAATATGTACTTTTGTTGTGCATTATCAAGGAACCATGCGTATAGTCGATACAAGTCTTTTAGGGTGCATAATCTCTATCTTATTCCCAGAATGATCTTCTCTTGGCCGCACCATCTCCTTGAATAGAAATTGGTTACACATAGATTTATCATCTAAAATATTATGAGTCTCAAGTGGATTTACGACAATAAGCTTCAATGCATGATCACAACATTGTCCCTACGATGACACTTTTAACATTGTATATCTTGGATGCACTAATCATTTGCAACTTTGAAACAAACCTCTCATCACCTCTTTTATGCACTTACAACAATGAAATGCATCCTTCAAATTTACTTAGGCAATGTTTCACCACTATCACAACATAATTATGTCATTCTCTCAATTCCCTTAATCTTCAAAAGTCCTTGGCATATCTTTTGGATCATCAATAACCTTCACCTCACAACGACAACCTGATTCAAACTAATGCTAATTAAAACCTCATTTCAATCTGATATTTTCTCTTGCATGATCCCCAAATTCATTTAATCATGAATTTTCTTCGTGTTTCACTTTTTCCTTTCTCGCTAGCATTTTCGCGTCAATATACATAATGAAAAGGGTCAAATTTGTCAATTAACCACACAAATTGCCAAAATTTTCCTCTTTTTGTCTTTTGTTGGTTTAAAGTATATGTAAAATTAATTTGGAAGGTATATCATACAAAAACCTATTACACATCATAAATGATTCACAACTAAGCATAGATAATTGAAGAAAAGGAATCTAGATTTTTTTTTTAACTACACTAGTAGCTACAGAGATATCTGTCTCATATCATTCTCTTGGACTCAACTCTTGGGATTTGTGTCCCATATCCCTCTATCATACATGTTTTGCTATATTGAAATTAAACCCTTGTGATGCGTATCACATGACTTTTCATTTTCTATGTCCCTTTATCATACATGTTTTTCTATATTGAACTTGAACCTTAGGGTGTGGCTTATGACATTTTTTAAGCATTCTATAAAGAAACTACCACCTTGTCTAGTGAAATTTTCTACAGTAGCACTAGTTCTATGAATTTTTGTTTCATTTTCCTTAGTAGCTAGACGAGCTGAATCTTTTCAAATGCTTAGGATTATCCATACCTGAGTATGGCTGGAAGGTTGGAACCTACAATAATTTGTTGGTAGGATTTCCCATTTAAGAAAGACTAATAAATATTTAAGAAAAAAAATTAAGAATGTTTTTCTTTCAATCAATATAGGCTACATTTAGATCTTCATATGCTACGATGTCTAGCCTATTTATGGCTAAGAATGCATGTAGATATGTTTTAAACTCTAATCTAATACTAAACATAAATTAAAGTTATAATTTAGGTTTTATGATTAAATAATGGGAGAGGAATAGTGCCTAGTATATTTTTTGGGTATATGGGGTCGACTAAGGATTACCTGGAAGAGATTTAAGTAGATCTAGGGTGATGAATATAGGGTTGTCCATCAAAAACCCTAGAAGATCCATCTAGTACCTTACGAACTTCAAGAAAATTCAAGGGAAGACTAATGATGGTTGGAGAACATGCTACATGGTCTTGAACACGACCATCATGATTTCCAAAATGTGGTGGTTGTGCAAATGCATCTTGCTATTATGCTAGATATTTCACAAAAAATATAATTCTGTGAATGTCAGTATGCCATGAAGCCACCTTGAAGCAACATAAGTGGAAAAATTGTTTGTAAAAAAAATACGCGAATTTTACATCCAATGGATCTCCATTTTCCATGAGGATTGTGACTCCAAGTGGGTTTGAACATAATCATAACATAAAATATTCACGACTTCCTCAATACTTTTCAAAATCATTATTATGATACCAATTCATAAATGGCATAAAAATTTGGCCTCTCATGGCAGACTTCAATCTAGTTCCTAGGCAAGGAAAAAATTTCCTCCCAAGATAGAGCTTTGATATGTATGGAAACCTCTTGAGGGAATAACACCTACGATACTGCATAAAATCACTTTTATGAGCCCAATGTTGAAATGGAGCCAAAATTTTCATCTTGCAGTTCGATTGTAATCCACCACATTAGTGAAAAAATATGCACGTCACAATTTTTTGGTGGTTGAAGGGAGTAGATCTAGTGGAATTTTAAAAGTAAAAAACCTTAATGAGACAAGGTATATAGCCCTTGATTTTAAAAACCCACCATTTTTAGATCTAATAGCGGTGTGAGATGGAAACCTTAAGAGGTGACTAGATCTATAGGATGCAATCATTGTATTAAAACAACAACTAGTGCAACCCTCTCATCTTATTTTGTAAATAAAATAACAGAGACCTATAGCTAGTAATTTGGAGATATTTAGTGCTATGTTATCTTTCTGAATTAGAGTGATGAAGGTAGCATTTATGGTTTGAAAAGAACCTCATATTTGGTGTAACTTTTATTTTAATACCTAGACCTCATTTTTAATGGTGAACCAAATGTGGTGGAAGAAATTTGTGGTGAAAACGTGAGGAATTGGAGATTTTATGTAATGCATATCCATGACATTTAATTTTACATCTATTAAAGTGACGGGTCTCATGGGATTGGCAGCATGTTCTTTTAAGACTAATTAGGGAATGTGTTTGGTGATCATGTGAATGGCAGTGAAACCGTCCTATTTGAGTTTTGAGAGGAGAGACCTGAAAATTTTTGTTGGTTTTTGATAAATATGTTGATAATAAGTTAACTTATTACCTTGATTGTTCTTTAGATGAGTAATTCTATTACAATTCCAAGGTTGAATCATCAATTTGTGGAAGAATTTTGAGTTGTGCTCTCCTTCTTGAGTCATTGCACTTGTGATTTATACCAACAAAGTATTTTTTCTTGTTGATGTCACTCACTAGGGTGGGTGAATTTTTTTTTCTTTTGGCCAACAAGGGATTCGTCTCTTCCATAATTTGTTTTTTGAATGCATGCCATTCTTGATTCTAGACCTTTTGGGCTTGGAAAATGTCTAAAAAGACTATCATGTTCCATGCCTTGAGATGTTGTTTGAGGTTTTTAAGTCTTTGTTGGAAATGATAAATTAGAGTCCTTTTGTGTATGGCATCTTGATTCCACCATTGATTGATGTTCTTATAAATGTATGGGCGGGAAAGCCAAAAAATTTAAAATCTAAAGGGCTTTTTGATGGGGATACTTGGGTTGTTGGGAGTGACGGATATGGGCCAATGATCTAATCTAGTTTAAGGGAGAATATTAGTGTGTATACCTTGACCACAAAGCATTAAGAATTCTAAAATCAAGAAATATTCCAATTGAAAAGTACATGTTGTGATCCCCCATTATTGTTACAAGCATGGAGCACATTGAGGGTTTCCACATCAATCAGTCTCATATCACTGATAAAGGTGTTGAATGCTTCATTATCTTGATCATGTCTACAAATTTATCCTTTTCTTTTAATATAAGGAAGAAATAAGGTTGAAATCCCTTCTTAGAATCTAATGAGAATTTCCATTGAGATGTACAAAGTTGGCAAGACTCTGCAAGAATTTGTGTGTTTCCAAAAGAAGATGCACACCATATACATTGGTGATGAATGCATTTTATGAGGATCACGAGGTAAAATTGAGCGATTAAACTTATTTCTATGGCAAATAAATTGTGCAGTAGAATCATGTTTAGATTCCAAATAATGATAATGTCACCAACCATGCCTTTGGCATTTATGGTTGTCAATTTGCCCTTTTTCCAAAAGTTTTTGAGTAGGGTTTCTATCATAATACTATAACTTTTTTTTTCTTGAAACATAAGAGTATCATGTGATTCAATACATATCTTATTGTGTAAGAGTAATTTCTTGCTTTTAACATTAATTTCTCATATATTCCAAGATATCACCTTTATTGACTAGAGGTATCTCTCTAATAATAAATGCAGATTGGTCTTGTGACCTCAATGATTATCATCATGCAAGAGTTATTTTAGATTTTTTATCCTGTTGGGCTAAATCCTAGGGCAAAAGAAAAATTATGAGATGGGATATTGGTTGAATTACATTTCTTGCTACCCTTTAGGGCTTGCTGAATTTGATTTCTAAGGATTGATTGTATGTCCTTACATGATAGGCATCCACATTTTTAGGAATATTCCCTGCATACACATAGAAACAATTTCCTGCACCAAATATTATACCATTTAGACTAAAATTCATCTAGATCAACCTTTTAAGTTTTATGACCTTTCCTCTGGGGTAAAATAATCCCCCAGTCTCTATAATAGGAAATTTAATGATGTCATATAAATTTTAATCTCGAAACCTGGAGCTTGTGGAATAACTCGTTACTAAAATGTTATTTTGGCTAGAACCATTTCAAGCAAAGTATACTTAACTAACTACCCCTTTTTTTTTCTTACATATTTTCATTATTACTTTTTTTTTTTGCTGGGGGTTTAAGGTACAATTGCATGATTAAGTTTTGGGGCCACATTCATCGCTCTCCTAGACATATACAAGGGTATAAGTGGTGATTTCAAACTCCTAAAAATTATCCCTCTGTCTAATTATCCTTATGTTTTACAACCTTGAAGGTCTAAATCCAGGGAGCGTTTCAGACATTAATCCCAAGTTAGAACTTATACACTATAAGTACTTTAGGATCAACAATCATGTCTAAGCCATTTTATGTTCTGACAGTTAATAGACCCCTAGATGAGGTGGATATTCTCATTATGCAGAACCTTCTTTAATTTGTATCATAATAACAAATCTCCTTCTTCTTATGTATGTCAAAGAGAGGGTTCCTCGGGGCAAGGAGGTCAGTCTATAGCATAGATCTTATTATGCAAATAATTCACCTTCATATAAATTTATTGGATTTTTCCTGAAACATATGTGAAGTATACTTTATGTGTTTCTATATATATATATATAGGATCTGACAGAGCTATTTAGGAAACCTTCATTTGAAATATGAAGGTTGTGCTATGAAATTTCCTTTGCTCTTCCAACATTTATAACAATGTGATGGTCTCTCTTTCCCATGAACCATGAATTAAAAGAACAATTCAAATAAGTGTTACTCAAGCTTTCTCAAGTACACCACCATGGGTTAATTACAAGAGTGACACAAGGTTACACCATGTACAAATTTCAAACAACCTCATGTTTTTTTAGATTGTTAAGCAAGGACTTTTGGATTTCAGTGAGTTTCTCCAGAATCCAGATAACCTAGGTCAATTAGTTTATTGTGCATGTACCTTCATGTGCATGGATTTATAATCTGCTTTACTCATGGGGTATCTCTTATATGCCTGTTTCGACGTATTCACTTCTCTGTTCAAGCCAACTAGCCTTCAATGTTGTATTTGCATTGATATTGAACATCCAAAAAATTACTCCATATATCCCGAATTCTCTAGTTTTTCTGACTTTGGGTGGAATTCTGCTTACGG
The DNA here is from genome assembly GCA_034641835.2 of Pinus albicaulis. Classification (NCBI taxonomy): domain Eukaryota; kingdom Viridiplantae; phylum Streptophyta; class Pinopsida; order Pinales; family Pinaceae; genus Pinus; species Pinus albicaulis. The sequence continues at coordinate 20,140,001 of CM076580.1, read as the reverse complement.
TTCATTCAGATGGTGATAGGCCTAAGGGAGTGAATACTGACAAGTACATATTAGGCTTCATTTTCATTGTTGCAGCTTTTGCAATATATCGACTGCTTCTTCCATTGATGCAACTTGTATTCAATGGGGTTATAAAGAAGGAGACCTTTGCAGTGGTTCTGCAGATGCAAATTTTCACATCCATAGTTGCTACTGTGGTATGCATAGTTGGATTTTTTGTTAGTGGGGAGTTCAAAGATATGAAAAAGGAGGCTGAGAAGTTCACAATGGGGACAGTTTCCTATTATATGACACTGATATGGTCTGCAATAGGTTGGCAGGTTTTTTCTGTTGTTAGAGTGGGTTTGATATTTTTGGTTTCTTCCTTGTTCTCAAATGTCATTACCACTCTGGCCCTCCCTAATGAATCTAGCATTAGGGCCAAATCTCTTGCGGAATTTCTCACAAGAAGAAAGTTATTCAACATAAATACTTCAACGGGTCCTCTTCATTCTCAAAATGGATCCCAGATTCGGAGATTACTCAAGAAAACTCAACCCATTCTCCTTGAGAAGCTCACTTGGGTACCTCGAAATAGAAGAAAAATCTCCTTTTCCAGTGATAGTATTTTGGGAAATCCACCTCTGCAATTTGATTTGGCTGATTCATGAATTTTTTGATTGGCCATCTCAACACTCTTTGATTACCCTCTATGGTATTTCTACATGGAATGAAGCAAGGCAATGGGTTGACTAGAACTTCAGTCTGGTCCCAAACCACTCTTTTACGAGATTGACCCTTTCCATATGTGCTCCTATCTCCATATCCAAGAGAAACTGTAGGGGCTAGGGGGAATCTTCTTACTATGTTAAGCAGGGGTATCTCCATCAAATATTCTCCCTTCCTTTCCATAGGCATAGTTTCCTAAGGTAATTTCCTTCTGCTACCTATTAGTGAATAACAAGCTCCTAATTCCCTACTAAAAATAATTTAAGGAAGCATGGGACAACTGGCCCCACTCATTGTGCGTTATGCCAGAAAGCAAAAGAAACAGAGAAACATGTCTTTCTCAAATGTGAATTCACAAGGAAAGTTTGGAAATTCCTTCTACAGGACATTAGTCATCAATACATTCAGGTCACATCATGCATATAGTTGTTTAAGAAGTGGGTTTACCAATATGGTGTATCCTTCCACCAAAATCCAGTTTTCAAAGTTAATATACCATTAGGTATGTGTTATATAGGTATGTAAAGTTCCACATCAAGTGTAGGTAGATTAGAAATTTTGCTTTGGTTGCACATGTCTAGCATATGCATTTTTTTAAAATGTGCCATTTAGTGAATCTTTTATTTGATCCATGTTTTCTCTATATTTCTTATTTTATTCATTAATTTCAAATAGCTGTAGGTACATTTTACAAGGTGATGAACAAGAACAAATAGAACTGCTTGCTAAGGATGGGGACATCTATAACAAGCTTGCGTGTTCTTTAGCTCCAGAAATATTTGGACACGAGGATGTCAAAAAATCCCTACTTCTTCTTCTTCTTGGTGCTCCAACTAGAAAATGCAAGGATGGAATGAAGGTATAATTCTTTTACTGAAGAGTTGTTACAGAGAAACTTCATTATCCCATTGGTGACTGTCTGAGAAAAATATCTTTTTATTCTCCCTTATCTGGTATGTGGAGTATGTATACAAAAAAAAAATTATATTTATTGCTCACATTTCTGTTTTACTTACAAATAAGATGTGATTTTCATGTCTGTTTGATGGGAGAACCTGGAGTTTCAAAGAGTCAGTTGTTGAAACACATGATCAGTGTGGCACCTCAAGGAGTTTACACCACAGGTCGAGGAAGTTGTGGTATTGGTCTGACAACAGTTGTTCAAAGGGACTGGTCACCAATGAAATGGTACTTGAAGGTCGGGCCCTCGTATTTTTTTTAGATTTATTATTTCCAATGTTTAAGTTATTGGATTGTTTGGAGTTAGAATTTTTTTATTTTAGACTGAATGCATCAGAGGTTTCACCAACATATATATTTTGACACCTTCGGAGTAGTGACAGAAGTAATGGATCTTGTATGTGATGGATCAAGTGTGATGCTATGGACGAGATAGACCGTACTTTTATTCATGAAGTGATGGAGAAATAGAGTGTCATCATTTCAAAGGTGGGCATAACAACCTCTCTAAATGCAAAGACTGTTGTTCTGGATATCGCTATTGCTATTATTATTCAGTTAGAAGGTAGCTTCATATGAGGTCCTACCATGAATATGAGTTTGTGAATGTCATAATGTTCATACACAGATCACCATGCAGACATTCCAACAACAATATAATGATCAATACCAAGTCTTTCTTATAGATAAAATCTCTACAGACATAATCCTAAGCACATAGAAGGGCTGTTGTACTTCAATTATTTTGCTGCCATCATCATGTACAATTTTTCAGGTTGCGTTGTGGAAAAATGAAGGCCCAAACATATGATCAACATATCACATGGATATTATCATAATTAGTATGAAAATCATACTAAGAGTATACTCCAGGTCAAATTCTTAGTCACTGGATCGATGGATGATTACGGAGATGAATGCAGCAACACATATAAAATTGTTCAGAATATCTTCAATAAGGTTAAGACTTCACTGGATCAAATATAGATATCATCCAGAGGCTTCTTAATTTATTCCAAATTTCTAATGAATAGAGATGCTTACACAGTGCTTGTCACCGAGTTCAGAATGTTATATAGGTCGGCTTGTAGGAAAATGTTGTAATTGATGTATGTATATGACAAGGGATATCACTGTCACTTTTACACCTTGAATTTGCACACCGTGATATGCTATATATCAGACTTCCATACTTCAAGATTAAAGGCTAATACTTCTTAAAAAGGTAATAAATTGTTGACTTCGATAGCAGCTTTAGGGTTAGTCTAGAATTGAGATCAGGCTTCCCATTAAATGGAGATGCATAAGATTGAATAGGAAGAGAAGGTATTCAATGTAATTAAGGAACCGAGGTTCTAATCCACTTCAATGTCCTCTTATTGCCTGAACCTTTTGATATTCTTACCACTTTAGTCACAGAAAAATTGCAGAGAATTGTTTGGAGTGGCTCCCTAAGAGGGCCACAAGAATGAAGGTCTTAAAAATCAGATCTAAGTTTGACCTTTCATTGACATGAGGTGTCTTGAAGCTAGGACAATTTTACCAAAAGATTTTGCTATTCTGGGATGAAGATCACAGAAGATGGTGAATCTTGAACGGCTTAACGAGAGATCCAATGACCTGTAGCAAATGAAGCTTCAAAAAGCCGGAATTTCTGAATGTAATACTTGTGATTTCAATTCCTCATACATCCAGAATTTTTGTTGACCTTTCACCAATAATTACGACAATACTTTTAATTCGAGAGGGCTCTCTCTATTAGGTGTAAAAGATATCGGTGTGTTTGCTTATGGTGTTCTGATATTAGGCTAGTTATGAAGTATGTTTTTATTTTTTTGGTTTTTTAAGTTTGTGAGGGATAAAACTGATCAAATACATAAAATGGATAACAAGATGTAGATAAATTGGGCTATGGGGTCAAAAAGGTCAAGGAAGCTATGAGGTGATGATGTAAGGCTGCTGTAGGGCCGATTTGATTCACGGTAGAAGGGATCTTTGGGCAAAATGGGTTAAATGGATAACAAGTTGGTGAAAGACAAAGGGATTTCAAGTGTAACTAGTTGATAACAGACATAAACATTTTATAGCAAGCCATTAATCATGTTAAATGTAACTATGAGCTAATTAATACATAGAAATCAAACATTCCAGCCATACATAGAGGTATAAGACCCTCTAACTTCGGGAAATGGTTATCAGACTTTGGGGAAAACACACAAGACAAACTAACAACTCATAAACTACGCCGGAACGCCTAAACATAGTCTCTAAGTCATTGGGCACTTTGAAAAACAAGCTTTCATAGTTTTAGGCAAAGGGCTAGATCAGGACTAGGCCTCCTTGGTTCAACAAGATGATCAACTAATCAGTCAAAGAGAAAGTTTTATGGACAGAACTATGGACAGCTTATAGGTAGGCAGGGCACACCATACATCCTACTCAACATGCATAGAAATTGTAAATAAAACTAGCAAACATTATCCTTAAGTTACTAAAGAGCAGTTAAGAATTCTTTAGCATAACTAAGGAAGAAGAAAACATCAAGCTATGAAGATTCAGGAATTTTGAGGTGCCTCCATGGGAATATCTCAAAACTAATCTTTACTGATCTATAGCAGCAAGAAGCATGTATTATGGATGAAAACTAGAAGACAAAAACATAGCAAGAAACACTATACCATTCTACCATGTCATGGAATCCATCACCAATCCTTCATCATTCCTCAAAAGGATCCAAGAGGCAGTCCAAAAATCATAACACAAATGTATTCTTCAAAGCTCATATGACCAATGTATTAATTCTTCTCTCAAGTTCAGCCTCTGATTTACAATGAAACCCATGGAATAAATAGGCTTGAGGGAGGAAAACCTCATGGAGCAACTAGCTATCCCATTGGCCAAGTCAAAATATCTAAACTTGTCCTCGAGGCTTTGCAAAGCCCAAGGCACAAAATATCCCATAAAATATCTAAAAAACTGCTAAAAATGGAAATTATATTGACTTTACATCATTTCCCAAGTGTAAAAATAGCTAAACGCACATTTGGGAAAAGCAGATTTTTGAGGTTAAAAAATTACAAAAATACTTCATATTTATGTCTGAAAAAGGTCCCCTGACTTGCTAGAGGCAATTGGCAGCCTTCCTGATGTCGAAATGAGGCTCATGATAGCTCGTTGGAAAGCTCTATGTGTCTACTTTCTGACGCAACTTAAATCATCTCAATCTGATGCCTGGAAGTCCTCCAAAACTGTACCTGTGTGTAAAAAACCAGGAAATAGCAGACTGCTGATATGGTGGGCAGAATGTGAAAAAAGAGGGCATTTTTCGCCGTTTTGAGGGGGAAAATGATCTCCAAATGATCTGAAAATCACTGAGGACCTGCCCATGAAATTATGGCATCTAATGACATCATCCTCAAGATTTGAGGATGCTTCAAACTGAAATGGCGGCGCCCAAGATTTTATGCAATTTGGCCCAAAAATGTCGAAAAACAAGAACATGTCAAAAATTGCTCATTTTTGGTGAGCAAGTCCCTCAAGGATTTTTAGGAACATGTCTAGAAACTCGGGCCAAAACTCCAAGCCTAAAGGTGTCCTTTTTCCTTTTTCTTCTTGAAACTGCTGTCCTTGGGGAGGTTTTTGAGGCTGAGGTGTAACATGCTGTGGCTGCTCCTGTTGCTCGGTTTTACCCTCATCATATGTCTGATGTTCCTCAGCATGCTGCTCTATTTCATAAGGCTGCCCCTTTCTCTTTGTATGCCAACCAACAAACAATCCTAAGAATAAGCACACAGTCAATTCAAAAATACATGCATAGCCAAATGATCTTCTGAGTTTTGTGGTAAGGTCACCTTGCCCTTTGGTTTTGGTACAAGCATGAACAGTCCTGTAGCATTCAATAGCAACAAATCCTCACAATCAACACACTGTTTGTCTTTTCTTTTCCCTCACACATATTTTGACACACATCTCCAAATGGTAGTGACAGCTTTACATACTGCATCTTGTTCTAAGGTCAAAGAGGTAGCAGTGGTTCCTTTCTGTTTTTACCCTTTAACGTTGTTTTGAGGACAGCTTATATGGTCCTTTGACAGAAATGAAAATCCACCAGTTTTACTATGTAAAGGTTTGGGCAAACAAGACCATGGAAACCCCGAGTCCCAAACCTAAAACACTACTCCTTGTGTCCAATATTTCTTACCCACAGTCAAACAAGAACAACCTCCAAATGCAATGGTAGCTCTACTTACTGAAATCAACTTTATAGAAAAAAAGAGGCAACAGTGGTTAGTTGCCCCTTTTTAACCCACAAAGATGTTTTTTGAATCAACAACACTTATATAGTGATCACTTTCATGGAATTAAACCCACTGTTTTGTTTATTTTAGATACTGTGTTCCTCTCCTTGGGCACTCTTCTGCACCTTTTAATGATGTTTGGAGGGCGGTTGGTGAGGTTTTTGAGTCATCAATAGGAACCCATCATTTGGCTATGCTCACTGCTGGGCAATCATAGTTATTGCAAGCCCTGATTTTTAAACAACACCTTAACCCTCCTTAATACTGTTTTTATGAAGTCACTGTTATTTTTAAAAGACTGAACAAAACACCCTTTAAACTGATAAAAACACCTTTCCCAATTAACATATTTCTTTGTGAGATCATTGCTTCTCTTGGCTTTGATGGACATGGTGCTCCTTGAGATCATTGTTTTCAAAGACTCTTTCATATTTGTCAAATATCCTCTACACACACTCTGTTTTGTTTTTAGTAATTTGGAAAACAATGATGAGTGTCCTCTTACCAATTTTGCAAAATCAACGGATCAAATCTTTGTCTCTCAATGATTTTCTCCCTTGAATGAGAGTCTTGAGTAGGATCTTGGGGAATTTGGGAACATTTCAGCACCCACCTATGTGAAAGATCGGCCTTGTGAGGATGTTTGAACTTGTGTGCTGGATCAAGATTTTGCAAAATCGGAGGTTGGCCTTGATCGTGTACAGAGGATTGGAACTGCTTCATCGAAGTTGGCAACAATAATTTGCTGCGTTTTTCTATATTGGCACAATTTATATGTGATGAAGGATACCCAGGTACCCTTGTTTCAAGAATATGATTATGGAAGTATTCAAACCTTTTCCTGTAGGAAACTGATTTGTTTTACCTGTATTTAACCTAGTGCCCCTACCTAAACTCACCCCCTTTTCAAAACAAATTTTAATCATAGGGTGCTGTTGGCTTGGACATTGTTTTGTTGCTGAGAATGCATATTGCATTTTCTGCTTCATACTCTGGCCATACCCCTCCCTGAAACTAGCTTGAGTAAATCTTGATGATGTCAAAGGAGCCCTCATGGCATAAGTAATATGACTTAAAGTGTTGAAGTGAGGCCCATGTACTGCTTTACTCCCTGCAAAAGAACCAATCTCAAGTTTTTGTTCTTGCTGCTCTTGAAACACTGCCTTTCTCCTTTTGTATGCCGATCAACAAGCAATTCTAACAATAAGTGCACAGTCAACAAAAGACACATACAGTCAAAGAGTCACTGTGTTTGGGTAAGGTTACCCAGTTCTCTGTGTTTTTTTGTGTGAGAACATAAACAGCCCTGTAGTAAGCAAACACCCTTCTAATCAAGATAGTATTCACTTATTCTTCACCCACAGTCAAATAACAACACCTTCAAACTGATTAAACTGCTTTACTCATTTAAAGTCTGCTTGATAGAGTGAAGGAGAAAACACTGATTTTTTGCCTCTTTTTTTTAACACACATAGGACACCTCTGAAATGACAAAACCCTTATACCATGGTTACTGCTGTTTGACAATAGACCACTGTCTCATTTGTTCAAATACTAGGTTTTCTGCCTTTAAACAGTGCTTCTACCTTTCATCATTGTTTTTGAGGGTAGTTTGTTAGGTTTTTTGAAACCAATGAATCAATCCTACTAGTCTCCCACTGTGACAACCTTTGTCAATAACATTTTGACAAATCACTTTGACACCCCTATCAAGACCTTCACCCTTTCATCAACACTTAGTCCTTTGAAAAACACAACTTTCAACATCTTTTTAGAAATTCAAAAATACCAACGATGCACCTAGAATACCTCAAAACTTCGATGGAAATATTTTCTTGACTGGTTGAGCAGCTCTGGAAAGAGTTTTGGAAGGTTTTTAGGTAATTTTTTGACTGATGCTACAGGAGTGCCGCAGGCTGCTACAGGCGCGTCGCGCAGCAGTGCATTCCTTTGTAAATTTTGTGCACAGGCGCGTCGCGCACTTTTCCAGGAGTGTCGCGCAAGTTTTCAGTCCATTTTGAAGGCCTTCCCGGTGTCAGAATTGGGCGCAAGATGGCTCGTTGGAAAGCTGTGGAAGTCTAATTTCCATAACAACTTGAATTTTTTCATTTGGTGTCCATTTGATCCTTCAAAAATTGGTTTTCCCAACACTGGTCAAAAATGGTGAATCCTGGTGCAGAAATGCATCGATCTGTTTGTAGGTCATTTTTGAATGCCTTCCCGGTGTCGGAATTTGGCGCACGATGGCTCGTTGGAAAGCTGCGGAAGTCTAATTTCAAGAAAAACTTTAATTTTTTCATTTGGTTTCCATTTGATCCTTAAAAAACTGACTGTCCCATCACTGGTCAAAAATGGTGAATGCTGGTGCAGAAAAACATAGCGTTGATTGCAGGCTACTTTTGGATGCCTTCCTTTTGTCGAAATTTGGCCCGAGATGGCTCATAGGAAAGCTATGGAAGTCTAATTTCCATAACAATTTGAATTTTTTCATTTGGAATCAATTTGGTTGTTCAAAATCTGATTGTCCCATCACTGGTCAAAAGGATAAATCCTGTTTGTTTTGTTTCTTTGGTGACGATTTTAACACCGAAATTCAAACTTTGAATAATGTCCGGATGACATATAGACCATTCTCTGCCACTTTGTCAATCCTTGATGTTGATATTCATTATGTAAACCCCACTTCAAAATTTGTTTAAAAAACCTGAAGACTGCTTTGTTTTTGAAAGGATAGGGTTTATATTGTCACCATGCTTTGACAGTTGTTTTTCTTCAAAAGTTTCTTCAACCTTTTTTCTATTGTAGATGCCAAGTTTGCTGACCCTATTTGAACTTAATCATGGCCCTCTGATTTGAGAAAGGTGCCTCTTTTTCAAAATACTTCCCTGCCTGTAGGTGTATTATCTATGATATCTCTGTCTTTTGGAATAATGAAAAACTGTGTTTGTTTCAAATCATCTAAACAATGACAGTCTATTAAAACAAACTCCTTTGCCTATTCATAAACTTGTATGTCTTTTTGGGAACAAAACCTGAAATGCCTCCCATCATTTGTGATGTATATCTGAAAGGGGAACTTTTATGAACCAAGAGGAACAGGTCTCTTCGAAACACAGTTATCATTTCCTTTGATCAGTGCATTGATCTTTTTTGTAATAGAATCATTCGAAGGGTCAGATCTGTCCACTGCTTGACACTTTTGGTTTGATTAGCTTTGCATGCTGCCCTAGGGTTTTTAAACTTCAGATCCTAAACATTTCCTGTCTTTGTATAGAAAATGCAAGTATATAAGATGTGGACAAATTTTTGGCCTATTTCACAGATATCAAAGCTTTCATAGACATCTTCTTCCTAATGACAAACTGGAAATACCAACCTACTGTATCTGAAGAAAAACTCTGTCTTTGTGGTGAGGTGTAGCTTGCAACAGTTGGGTTTGCACCAGCGCTTTGATTAATAGTAAAAAGTCTCCTGTCTGAGACTACATGCCATTTTCTTATGAGTAAGAAAACCAATATCTTTTGAAACATAAACATCATCTGTTGCTTGTGTAAAGACTTTTGTTTTCCTTCTTTGTCTCTTTCCACTGCATCTTTTACCAATTAGTCTTTAAAAACATTCAATGCCTTGGCCATCTGCTCATGAAAGAAGGAGGCCTTTCACTTGGCAGAGTATCTGAAGATTGCTTGATAAGCCTGCCTGACAAAGGTTTTTCTTGGATATGATGGTAAGCAAGCAAACTTGAAAACATTAATACTTTTACCTCTGCCTGTGATCACTACTGTGCTTCAGAAAAACCCTAGTCAAGGTGTCACTGTCTCACTGTACTGCCCTTTGCTGAGGGGAACTGAAAAGTCAATATTTGCCTTGGTCAACTTGTGACAAACTATTTGAAAGATAATCTCTGTGAGTAGGGAGGTTAGCACCTTTTGAAAAACCAAACACCTTTTCTTCTGCCTGTGATAATGACATGATTTGTCAGCATCTCTTCAATTTGGTCTTTGTGGAACAGCAGGCTGCTTATGATTGGAATTTTTTTTTGCTAATGATGTGTCTCCCTAATTCATATGATTTGAAAATTTCAAATGATTTCCTTTACAGGATCAGAACTCTATTTCCCTTTTAATTTGCATACTTCAGATTCTAGGCCTGCTATGATTATCACTTACACTCAGAAAACCTAGAGTCTGTGTTTCACTGTTCAGTAACAAGAAAACCTGGGCTTTTGCCATCCTTAAAGTCAATATTGGCTAGCGCCCTCTTCTTGTAGATGAAGGAGGCGCCCTAACCCTCTGCTTGTCAATGAAGGAGGTTCTTGGCCATGACACTTTACCAGTCTGCTGTGACAGTGGTGTCTTTTTCTTACTGTGATTTTCATGCTGGAAGGAAGCTGCAAAGTCTTGATGAGTGACTCTCTGTTTTGCAGATATATCTCAGGCTCATGTTACATTTAGAAGCAGTTGTTCTTCTAAATGTAGATTCAAGAAATTTCTTCTGAGATGAGGTTATATTTCCTGCCTTTGTAGAATCCATAAAACACCGTGAAACACCTAATAATCAGCGTGAGACTGTGGTTTATGCAGTGCTGAGACCTAGGGGTGTGTGAGTGGCGCGACTTAGAGCTGTTTTTCAATTTCATTTGCAGAGTGGGAGGTCAGTCATGGTTGGTCTGTAGCAGATGGAGGCTTTTTGGCTTTTTGATGATTGCCAAGGGTAAAATGTCTTAAAGCACCACTTCCTAACATAGGGGAGACTTTTGAAACAGACTTGGATTTTTCTTTTAAAGCTGATGGGCAAACCAATAGGGCTGAAGCTAGATAGGATAGTGATAATGAGGTTTTGATTTTGACATGGGTGGACTGAAAAGTAGAAGGGCGAAAAAAGTTTTTAGGAGGGTTTTCTAGATGAAAAATTGACATAAGGAAATCAGCTTCTAGAAAACTCAGCTATAGATATAGTCATCACTAACATGTAAAAAATATTGATGGCTAACAGTGGCTCCATTTGGGGAGGGCAACTCCTCGTCAGGAGGTGTCCAGAATTCAGATCTTTGGCTTATGAAGACCAGTGCCTTATCCATTGGCGCAAAATTTACCCTTCTTTTGATGTTATTTTTGAAAAGTGACAACATGGTTAACATCAATGATAATTCTACCTACCCCACTATCTTTCCTAACATTTTTTCTTCTCTTTGGCGCATTTGAACTAGCAGCCTTTTGACAAAGTATATTTTTCTTTTTGCAAAATGAACCTATCTATTCCTACTCTTATATCTGCTGGGAGTTCAGATTAAACTGATGAACTCCTTCATTACTCTACTTATGCTAGATCAACTGTCAAGATTAAGTAGTTTGACAGGATTTTATTCTCTAATCTAAAACATGAAATTTAAAAGATGATCAAATCAGGATTAGGCAGTCTGATTTGTCATGCATTTGTGGCATAAAGACAAGTTGCACACAAATGTTATTTTGCAACAAAGGGAAACTAGACAAGCGGGGCTAAGATGTAAAATATATTTTTCATCCCTCGCTTCTCTCTTTGGTTCTATTTAGGCATGTGGAACCAGAATCTCTCCCTAATCTAAACTCTGTGATAAGTCAATCTTACACAATGTTGACTATATTTTTCACTCACTAACTTATCAGCAAATAAATTTAAACATGCTTAGCTATGATTAGGCTAGATAGCTGAACAAGACATTGAAGTGCTAGTAGCGGCATTTAGACTTGCGCGCTTTCCAAAGGACTGTTTTTTGGAACATGGGGCTTTACCACTGCTTTTTAGAAATTGCCCTCTTTTTCTACTTTTCATTGTTTTTTGTATTTTCTGCTTTTTCACTTTTTCTTCAAACAAACTACAAATGAAAAGGTGCTCACAGGCTAAGCTTATTTTCTATTGTTGTCTTTCTATCCTAATCTAATCTGTACACAATAGACATTTGTTTGGTGAACTCTGTTTTCCAATGCAACCAGTCAAGTAGATGCTCACATGGGTGATTCTAGTTTAGTTCTTTCATGATGCAGAAATAATGAAAAGGCCACTCCCATTTGGTTTGTTTCTGGACAGTAGAGCTTAAGTTTTTTCTCATTCTTGGTAGCAACTTGTTTATGATAGAACCCACTACCCCTACAGATTTCTCAAGGAAAACAACAAATAGATCTTGGAATAATACCCGATCTAGAGGATTTGATACATAGGATTTATTCAAGACTACTCTTTCAGACTTCTCAAGGAAAACAACAAATGGATCTTGGAATAATACCTGATCTAGAGGTTTTGAGATATAGGCTTCATTCAGGACTACTCTTTCTTCCACTTGGCTATATTTGGGACCCCCCTGGTAAAGCAACTCTTCCTCATGATCACTCGAATTGTCAGACTCATCATGTATTGCAGTGTAGTTTTCTTTCCAAGCTGATGTGTTCTGATTAAGTGGACTGAAAACTGTGTGAAGGTCATCAGGTTGATGAACAAGGATACACTTTGATAGTAAATTATCTTGAAAGGACAGTGTGACAACTCCCATGTGTTTATTAACCTCTACTTCTTCATCTGCAATTTGTAACTCAATGGAACTTGGTGGCTGCAAATCTGGAGTTAAGGAAGATTCCATGTCCAAAATGATTTCTTCAATTATTTCAGGAAAAGGCTTCTCATTTACAACCTGCTCGAGGATTTCATCATCTTCCTCAAACTCATCATCAAAGCTGAAAAACTGTTGATTTCCAATCATGTGCATGTTATCTCTGACGGGCTGAAGTGAAGTAGAGCAAAGAGTCCGAGACTCTTCACTTACTTCTGAACTCTCAAGGTTCTCCTCATGAGTGTCATAGATGACCGGTAATGGCTGCTTACTTTTCTCAAATTTATGAAATTGAGCTTCCTCCCAAAAATCAAAAACTGAATCTTCTGCAAAGTCAGCTTCTGTTTGGAAATCATATAAGTCAACATATTGATCAAACATTTGAGAATCATTAACATAAGCAATGTCACCAGCCATGTACATTGGACTGCCAGATTTCTTTTCTTCAACTTGATTTATAAATCTATTTTCTGACTTATGATATGCAGGATTAATAGGAGAAAGATCAGAGAAGTTTTGGTTATTAGTTTCTGCATCTAGTAATGGAAAATGCATTTCTGATGGTTTGAGAGCTTCTTCCTTTTCCATTATCTACTTGTTTATATCACTTTCATTGTATAAGATAAAAGAATCTAAATTAGAATCAGTGGAATAAATGGGAGTATTGTTTTCCATGACTGCTTGAGTTACCAGAGGTTGAGTTACTTCCAGTCCCAGGTTTTCCATGACTGCTTTAGGCATGAGGTTATGGGAGGTACTAGAATCTAACATGGCATTATGTAATATCTTGTCCCGTATGTTTAAGCTTAAATAGAAAGGAGAAATAGTTCCTTCTTGATATTCACCTTCTACTTTAGGGCCAAATAAAAGCTCGGGTTTGTCGTCAGTTAAATTCAAGGTATCTGCCTTGCTCTCTAGATCGAGGACTTTGAAGATTTGAGATATATACCTATCTACAGTTATTAGCTCAGTAAGGGGTATGGTAATTTTTATTTTGGAAATTTCCCCTTCGAAGCTGTAAGGAGCAGGCAATTTGGGCAGATTTGTTTCCGCTTTCTCTGACATAACCTTTTCTATGTTCTTAATTTGCTGACTTTGGCTTGGGATTTCGTTTGATATAGTCAACTTTGGGGTTTCTGTAGAGGTACTAGGAGTGTCTGAACTAGTACTTGTCTGAATGGCTTTTCCTTTGTTTTGGTCAATCCTTTTGGCCCCAATTTTGTTACTATCCATGGTCTTATCTAGGATATTATCAAAGATGTTGGCTTTATCAGGACTATTCTTTTTGGAATGGTTTTGGTTTTTTCTGCTTCTAAGATTATACTACCGGTGAGAATCTATAATGGCATTCTGAAAATCTATGGCAAGGTCGTCAAGATCTTCATAGTTGGTTTCATCCTGACTAGGAGAACATAACTCTTGTTCTTCTGCTGTGAGGTAGACCTCACTCTCATTATCAGATCCTACGAGGTTTAAATGACTTTCATCGATGGGTTCTGTATCCCTGTCATCCTCTTCCACATAGTTTTCATTGAATGGTGGCCTAATCTGTTGGTCATTTTCCCTAGGTCTGTTTTGGGGCTGCTCCCTCCGAAAGTTTTGGTTTCGGTTTCTGTTTGGAGGGTTTGGCTGGTTGTCCCTAATAGGCGCCTTTTCATTGATCTTTTCCCACATTTTGGCCATGGATTTGACTAAGTCATCTATTCTGGGATCTAGGGAAGGTGATGAAGTGGAGACCTCATCTTTGTATGTGACCTTTCTTTCTGATCTAGTCCTGGCCCTTTTTTCTGCTAAGTTGGCATCTGCTTTTATGGCTATTTGTTGCATTTCCTCTAAGGTAGGGGGATCCTTGTCTCTCAGATGATATGTCATGTCCGGATCAAAACCTTCGGGGAATTTTTCCAATGCTAAACCAAGTGGAGGTTTGAAATGAGGTGGGAGGGAGTTATATACACTGTTGAACCTAGTACAGTAAGCTTGGACACTTTCCCCATTTTCCCGTTTTAGATTGTTATATTCTGACAGGATTTGAATGGGGTTTCTTCGGATTTCCCACCTATTTCTGAAGACTTGATGTAGTTCGGGGATATCATGGATATTGTTTGGAGTCAAGCTTTTGAACCATGCTTTGGGTTCGCCACCAAGACTTTGTGCGAATATTCTCATTCTGACAGTCTCGTCTTGTACCTCTAGGTATTCATAAGCATCAGTCATCCTACTTATATGCTGTTGAGGTGTGGTGGTGTCTTCTCCAGTAAAGTGTGGGATTTTGTCTTGATATTTGTTTGGGAGAGGAGCTAAAGGCGGTGGCAACACCAAAGGTGCGTACCAGGCTGCCATGACTGGAGCTAATGGATGATGTTCAAGATGAGGACAAGTAGGCTGAAATGAAGTGGTTTGAACAATGGTGGTTTGACCAGGTGTGGCGGATGAACTGGGACTAGGGATCTGGTTTTGAGCAGATCTAGGATGATAGGAGCCAAACTGATAGAGAAGCTGGAAGTCAGGAGGAGTG